>CM024591.1:35492767-35649136 GCA_014182565.1 Eucalyptus marginata
TCTGTTGGGTTATTTAATTGGGACAAATTTGTTGAGTCACCAAATAAAGGTCGGTAGTTTCATATAATAGTTGGTAAATATAAAGTGTTGGCAAGAAAGTTAAACAAAATTTTGTATATTGTAATGGTAGTTTTTCCTTTTCACAAAAATAAAAGAAATCGATAATTTAAAGAAAGACAAATAAATTGGACTAACTTAAATAAGAGTTGATAATGCAAAACTAGTTGGTGATTGAATGGTAGAAGAGGGTTTGTACATAAGGCAAATAAAAATGGTAACTCAATATGGTAAATTAAAAGAACCAAATGAATGTCGATAAACTCAAATACCAATCGGTAACTAAAAAATAGTTGGTTCATAATTAGTGAAAATATGGTGAGTTGCACAAAACAGTTGGCAATTTCATGTAATAGTGGTAAATTTAAAGCATTAGTAAAAAAGTAAATGAAATTTAGTAAAGAATATAAAACACGACATCGACTATTAAATTCTAAATTAATTAAGTTTAGGTTATTAAATTTACATAGGACCCAAAATGAATTTATTTTTTCAAATAATGACTCAAAGTAATGTCTTAGACTCAGATAGATCAAACAATGGACCTTGCTAACAAGAGCAACCAGGACAAGATTTACATTTGCCCCTTTAAATTTACATAGGATCCTTAGTCTTGACTTTATTACTCTGGGGTGCTTTGATATCATATCAGATGTGATGAAATCATTATCAATTATTTTAAAAATTTAAATCGTTTGTTGAAGACGTGTTTTATGTTTAAATGCTTCATCAATGCATAAGATTAGCACACGTAAAACGAGGAGCAGCAATTATTGCAGCAGTGAGTCAACCGTCGGAGTCTAACGTCGGCTTGACGACATGGTGACAGTTGGCTAAGACTAGGAACAGTCGACACGCAGCATGTGAACTGGGAAGGTTCCAGGTCAACAACAGACCCACCATTTGCTTTCGGCTTACTTTGACCATTCTTTTCTGTCCTTCCATTTCATACTACGCGGTTGGATCAGCCAACAAACGTCATTGTCGATTTATAAATACTCGAGTTCCCTCTGAGTCCTTGAACAAATCACAGTCCATCCATGGCCAGTTACACCTCTCTCCATCTTCTTCTTCTTCTGGTCCTCCTTTTCTCCAATCACGAAGTTGAGAAGAGATGTGCATGGGGAAGGGTGATGGTAAATCATGAAGAGCATGATAAGTATGTTGTCGAAATGAAGCCGCTGAGGGCAGCAACTACTTGCAAAGGTCTCGTTCTCTATGTTTAATACTTTGGGTCATGTTTCAGCATTGCTAAATGCATATTATTGAATAATAATGGTTGACATGGTCTCGAGATCCAACCGCTATAAGCATTACTTACATTATGATTCATATTGATTTCAGATCAAGCGAAGGGCCTCGGATTGACATTGGCACACAGGCAGGGAGCCTGTTTGCCGCTTGCCGCAAACCGTCAATCCCGCAATTCCAAGCTCATTTTTCTCCGAGACCAATCGCGGGTCAGTTCCTTGAATGTCCTAGGACAATCTCGCGCACTGCTCGCCGAGGATCATGGCGAGCATGCCCAGATGCCGATCCACCGCAGCTCTCCTGGAATGGGCGAGTTTGTGGTCATAGTCGGCATCGGGACCCCGAAAGTCGATTTGCCCCTAATCTTCGACACGGGCAGCGACATTACATGGACCAAATGTAAAACTTGTCCTGGTTGCTCTGGTCAGCAAGGTCCATTGTTTGATCCATACGGGTCTAATACATTTTCGAGGCCACGATGCTCTGCATCGAAATGCAACTACTCGATCGACTATGCAGATGGATCGCATTCCAATGGCGACTATGTCCAAGATCTGCTCACCCTCACTCCGGAGTACCAGTTCGAGGACTTCATCTTCGGTTGCAGCCAAAGTTATAGCGACGATTTCGGCGCCACGGCCGGTGTATTAGGCCTAGGACAAGGAGACAAGACCTTAATCTCCCGCATAGAACAACGATTTTCCACTATCTTCTGCTACTGCATCCCTGGCAGCGAGAGCTCATCCGGGTACTTGCTTTTTGGGTTTGAAGCCCTTACTAATTGCCAAACCGACAATGTCACACCTCTCATAATCGACCAAAATAACCCATCTTATTATTTTGTCAACCTAGTTGGTATTGCCCTTGGGAATCAGAAATTTAGCCTGTCTTCAGAGTCTTCACCTCCTAGGACCATCATAGACTCGGGGACTACCTTCACTCGGTTGCCGCCCTCGATTTATGAGGCTGTTCGCGCAGAATTCAAGAAGTACATGTCGAACTACCCCGTTGCAGATCCTCTGTTGACTCTGGACACATGCTATGATCTTCGGGGTCAGGAGAATGTGAAGTTGCCGAAGATGATCCTACAATTTGAGAATACCGACGTTACGTTGGACTCGTCCGCCGTAGTTTGGCGAGAGAACGATGATGCGCAAGTTTGCTTGGCCTTCAAGCCGAACCCGCCGAACCCACCGAACTCGGAAAAGCAAGACCTGGTCATTATCGGCAACGTGCAGCAGCAGAACCTGAACATACTCTTCAACATTCAAGATAAAGAGTTTCATTTTGGGACAGGTCGTTGTGGCAATTGAGAAGCTTCAATTAATGAAGGAAACTATATAAGTGACGTGGATATCCAAACGAGTGCCCGTTTTTATTTGGAATATTGTTTCGCTACGCGTAGCACATACTTACATGATGTGTGTTGTTAAATTTCCTTTACGTCAATCCGTGTGTTTTTATAAGATCATGATAGCTGTAATGACTGTCTTTGTGCTTTATCAATTGCTCGATTCAATCCTTACTTTCACACAAACTCAACTTTCCCTTTGTACGAGGATTTTTATACCTTCATGTGCTAACATTGATGCAAACGTAGATTTCGAGAGGACCATTTGTATTTCAAAAAGTAATTAGGCAATGTATAAGCCAAATAACTATAAAGAGAAAATCGGCAGAAGAAAATGATGTGAGATGAAACGATATGGGTTTACTTTTACTAGAAGCACCTCTCAGTACTAATGAGAGTTTGAGAAGACTACCAAACTTTGAACTAATAAGGACAAGTACCAGCAAGGTCCATGCATGGGTAGCAAAATTGATAAAGGTGCTCCACTCTTAAGATGCAATATGAAGCTCAATGATGTCTTGATTTCGACGAATTCGCCCATGCAAAGCCTTCTTTAAGTAGTCAACCAAGAAAAGCCGCGGATATGTAAAAGCGACACCCACGTCTCGTTTGCTACCGACCTCTCTTTCTAATTGATTTCTTCTTCTTATTTTATTTTTTAAAACGACCGACCATTTTTTTGTTTATTATGGTTTCGTTATTGAATGACACGCCATCGACCGTTCGTCAACTCCGAGGGTAACTGGACCATATAAAGCAACTGCCATCTTCCGAGCAAGAGGCTCGAAAGGAACTTCTCTGATAAGAATTAGCCCCGTTTCGTTCAACTTTGGGGAAATGGCTTGCATTTCCCCAAGGTGCTTTTGAATGAAGGGGCATTTGGTGAAAGCAATAGCGTTTGGATACTTTTTTTGGTATATATTTTGTAAATCAACTTTAAGGTCAAAAGAAAAGGAAAAAAACAAGAAAAGAAAAAAAAAAAACAAAGAGGGGCGAGCATGGGTAGAGGCTGGGATTGGGCGAGCTTTGCTGGCATCAACCTTAGGAGAGCATTGACGGCAACTAGGGGCAACCGTCAGCCGAGGTCACGCAAACCTAGGTGAGGCGACCCTTGGGGTCGCGCTACTCGGCAAGTTGCAAAGGCTTCACCGGCAACTAATCTTGTTGATTTTAGGGTTTTTGATTTGGACATTGCATTGCGGAGCTTCACCGGCAACCAATCTTGCAGACCAACCGAGCCCTTTGACCACTTGCAACTCAGGCGACGGTCATTGAGGATGCCAACACCAAGGACGTGCTACACTGAGGTCGCACGACCGTGATCAAGGGTCGAGGTCAAAAACCAGATTAGAGTTGCTCGACCCTCGACCACGACCTCGATGATGACGACCACCTTGACTTGGACCTCGCCTCAACGACAAACTAGCAAGCCCATGGAAAACGATAAATAGTGATTTTTTTAGGGTAAAAGTGGAAAACAAAATTATCAGTGAAGTCAATATTTGAAAGAAAAAATATCATTAAACACATAAAATAGCATTTGAGAATATTGAAAACTCAAAGTAGGTCCCTACTTATTTTGGGTTTTTAGCATTCCCAATACTAATATTTAGCCAATAGAATCCCAAAAACACTTGTCAAGCATCTTATATTTTTCTCAATGAGCTGAAAGTCCTTTTTTTCATTCTTGAGATAACTTTTAGGCAACAATTAATGCAATATCTATAAGAAAATATTTGGATTTCCTTCTGATTATTTGAATTTTCCTTGTTTATGCAGAATAATGAAATATGGAAAAGATAAGGAAAAGAATGACAAAAATCAGGAATTCAAATCAAGCAGCAGTGGAAGATGGATATCAAGTTAGGGAATCCTTGATTTTGTTCCCTAATGTTATCTGCAAGCGTGGGGAGATTAGATAACTTGAATATATCCTATATAGAGGAGAACATTGAGGGAGAGAGCTTTTTGTCAAATGGTTTTTCATTGTTCAAAGAGTTTTTCAAGTATTTTGAAGAGAAGACAAAATTGGTAACAAAATTCTTGTTCTTTAATTCAAGATGTTGAGTTTAATATATATTTTTATTTCTCTTTTGCTATGTTCTAATTTTCTTTTGTTAGGGCTACGATGTAGCCTAACCATGATAATGTGAATTTCATGATTTTTATGTTTTACAATTGATTTTATTCATGTGAGTTATATATTATTGTGCATAAGGCTTTTAAGTGACTAGCCACCACTTGAATAATCTAATGTGCATGTTTGAGAATGAGAAGTGATAATATGTAATTGCTCATTATAATATATAACCATGAATTAAACGTAGATAAAGATATACCGCGTTATTTGTGTAACTTTCGATAATAAGGTGATTCAAAAGACTCATTGTAAACCTGGAATATTCATAGTTTTTAATACACTTATGTTTATTTTAATTCACATAGAGATATAATGGATTAATAAACTGAGTAGGTTTGCTATACCTAAAAATAGGATAATAAATAGATTAAGAAATTTCACTATCACATGTTTGATATTGTTCTTGTACTCACAACAATCTGAAATTCATATCTAGTGGTTATGGTGAAATCGGACGCTCTAACATATTTATCTGATTGATTTACTGCATTTAGTCTCCAAATTTTATTTTTAATTTATGCTCGATTATATTTTGATATGTTAGATAAATTTTAGAGTTAATCTATTTTAGTTTTTAATTAGTTTATTAATCATCAATCTCCGTGGGACAATATTTTTTTCATCATTATATTACTTGTTTGACACGTTCATTTGCGTTTAGAATTTTACGAATATGAACTGGACAGTGATACTGACTAGACACAACTCTACGATAGAATGCATCACTTCAATCGGAACAAGCGTGAGAGCAACTCCAGAAAGAAAGAAAAGAAAACAGCAATCATCGAGAATCTTTCGCGTTTCACTCCGCAATCATCAAGGATATTGAGTACGAGTGGCGCTGCTGCTATGGCTGACTCTAGTGGAGCTGCTGGATCTTGAAACGGTGCCTCCGCTAGTGACGGTGCCCATGCTGCTGCTTTTGCTGACTCCAGTGGAGCTGGATCTTGAAACGGTGCCCCCGCTAGTGACGGTAGTGCTTGAAGTGTTGCTACTCTTTGTGACGCTGGTCTTTGAAATGGCGCTTGTGGGAGAAACGGCGGTCTTGACGTCGATCGTGGTCCTTGTTGAAGGCGGAGGCACCATGAGTTTCCCCTGGCCCGAGCTGTTGCCGCTCGAAGACCCATCCTTGTCTGGCACGCTACCATTCACGCGGATCCTACTTTGGACATGGTCTGCATGGGCAAAATGGATCAATCGCGCATACATTAGCTTGGTTTTGAATTAAGTACTGATTCGATCGTATTGCATCCGAGAGACAATCCATCCTGTCCAAAGTACTCATGAATTTCCCCAACTACTTCGATTCAATCCAACAAAGGAAAGTGCCTACCAAAATCCGAAAAACAAAAATTTCACGCCTAAGAAAATCATATTGTGATAAATTTAGTTATCTAAAATAGAAAATAACCCCCCCCTCCCCACTATTAAATGACACTGTCGACACGCACAAAAAAATGTCCAAGCCCTCGAAAGACGACTCAATTGACAAAGACTGAGTGAGACGCGACGAAGGTAAAATTTGCTAAATGTTGAGCGCTTCTAGTTGATAGACCCACCCAGTTGATTAAAAGAATAATAATGAGGACATGGGTGAATATGACCAAGTCTCGAAGAAAAATGTCAACAAATGAAGATTGAATTGACCTACAACAGAGTCGTGATTGACGGAACCGTGACGAAGTGGGAATGCAATAACTATCCAAGTAATGGAGCCGAAGGGTTCGGGAGCAATTGATAATGGCAATCGCGAAGAAGTGAATCTGATAAAACTATCAAGTAGTGGAACCAAAGAGTCTAGGAGCAACAGATAATGACAATTGTGAAGAAGTGGAGAAGATGCCATCATTGAGTATCGGAGTCTATTCTTTCTTGGAGCCGCTTGTAGATAGGGATTGCTGGATTATAAGATCCATATAGAATGTGTTTGATTTCCTTGTAACCATTTGTTAATCGTATATGTAGGTATAAATACTTAAATTGTAGTTTTTAGAAGAGAAAATGACATGTATGGTTGATATAATATGCAATATTGAACTTTTAATTTATTTAATGAACTTTTAATTTATTTAATGTGGGCCCTGAACTTTTGGTAAATGTTCAATGTAGTCCCTAAACTATATGAAAATATTCAATATCACCATTCTTTTAATTTAAGTTAACGGAAATTGTTTATTTAACTTTCAATTCGGTACGTTTGAATGACGGACAAGGTGATTTATGAACTTTTGGTAAATGTACAATCCATTTCCTAAATTCAAGTTAAATGAATTTGTTGATTTGGTTTCCAATCTAGCACGTTTGAATGATACACAAAAATTACGTTACACATGAATTATTCACTTAAGATGTTCAACTCAAATTAGAATATAATAATAATTTAAATTTATTTGATTTGTTCAGTTTGGAAAAAATGATCGTCCATTACGTGGATTATCAGAGTTGAATATCTTATGTGGATAATATATGTATAACGTCATCTTTTGTCCATGTTCAAATTTACCGGATTAGAAGTCATATCGACAAATTCCATTTACTTGAATCAATGTAATAATGCAATTGGATATTTTCATATTGTGTGGGGACAATTGAACATTTACCATAAGTTCAAGCATCATATTGAATAAACTAAAAGTTTGGGGACGACATTCACCTTGAGTCAAAGTTCAAAATATATTTGTATAATCATCCCTTTGTAGAAAGTTACCACCGATCAATCAAAGAATGCAAATTCTTTACTTTTATCCTCCAATTTAGCTATACATATCAGTACCTTTTACATGACTGGTAACAATTGTTTCCAATCTCGGTACCTTTAAATTTCGTGCTGTTTACGTTTCCTATCCAAGAATCGATATAAGACTCATTCACACTCTTTATCGATTTGCTTATTGATCAATTTGGAAAGGTATTTCGACAATATATTCTAGCGAAACGGACACGTGATTGACTTTTTCTTCAATTTCGAGGATAACTTTTCGTTGTGAAAGCAAGGCTATCTTCCGAGCAAGAGACTTGGAGGGGACTCATATTAGCATTAAAACTCTGAGAATTTGACTCGAGAAGTCTTGCGTGGGAAAATTTCAACATAAAGCTAATGGCCGGAATTCGACTTGTTCAACGAGAATTTCTAGGCTGGAACCTTGGGACTTGTTCAACGAGAATTCAAGCAGAAAATTCCGTTACATCTCTCCTTTATTTGCCTGGTTGTTTTCCTTTCGGATATATCTTCGTATCCATCCGGAGCATAAGAATCCACTTGATCTCGTTCATTAAATATTATGGATCTCCTGTGACGCCTACATACCTTAATGACGGACTTGAAATAGATTTACATGAGCATACACTGGATGCATGTAAAGCCTGATCCTTTTCTATCCTCGACTTGCGTGATTGTCGGTCTGGCCCATTTCGTCTCCGTTGACCATTTTGACCATCCATGGTCGGCAAAGCGAGTTTTTTTGGCCGAAACCTACGTGAAGATAATTGAAAGTCTTGTATAAATTTCTTTCACGTCTGACTTTTATCATCCTCATCTTTCTTCCTTCGAAGTTTTATGACAAACCTATTTAATCCACGTGAGTCATATAGGCTCATAAAAGCAAAATCTTAGTTGATCTAATTTGATAAAATGCGGGCAGATCAAGAATTAGCTTGTTCATTAGATAAGCTATTTTCTTAAACCAAAATGACCAGAATTTTTTGTTTGGAAAATAACATGAGCCGCACAAGCGTTTCTTACGCTACATTTTGCATAATGACTGTCACGACCTACCCCTCGGGGGGAAGGAACAGGTTTAGGGGTATTGCCTAAATGACGGGCCTAAGGCCCATGATTGACACGCGGCTCTCCCAAGCCCCATACCCCCGCGTGACATTGGGATATTTTAAGAATTTTGCACAAAAGGAGTCACCACTAGCTTATATTGGGGACGGCTAGAAACCAAGTGAGGCACGGAGTATGCCACACTTTCTACGCAACCGATAATTTAGGGTCGGGGACTTGATTACACTAATTGACCAATTAGTGCCCTTTCGGTACCTAATCTTGTTCATTTTAACAAAATAATTTTTTGCCAGGCAGTTTGGATTGATTTTATATCTATTCACTAACATGTGAGGTGATTATGCGGGTGCGCAATCATTAAAGTAACAGTCATAACTACCAAGATCCTAATTGCAGTGAAATTAACACGAACAATTAAACAATTGCAAATATAGTTAAACATGTAAATTAAACAATGCAACATAATCAATATACGAGCAATTAAAGGCATAAATACACTATAAAGGTAATACATGGCCATTCCTAATCAAAACTTACATTTTTTGGATTTTCGAAATTTTAAAATTTTTTTTAATTTTTTTTTTTTTACATTTTTTTAAAAAGAAAATATTTTTAAATTTTTTAAAATTAATTTTTAATTAAAAAAAAAAAAAAAAGGTGAACCGGGTCGGGCTCGGCTCGGCCTCGACCCGACCCTTGGCCAACGCGGATCGGGTCCGGTCTCCGACCGACCCGGTTCGGTCTCCGACCGGACCCGGGTTCGGTCCAAAAGGGTGGGGCCGAACCGGCCCGTCCAAGAACAAGGCCCGGATTGGGCCCAAAAGGTCCAATCTCTTTTATTTTTAAAAAATGAAGCCCACAAGTCCATAAGTCCCTAAGCCCACAAGCGAAAAATAAGCCCAAGATCAGATGGCCCACCATGACAGCCCAACCGAACCAAAAACCCTACCCGAGAACCGTACCCGGCCCGGCTCGCGTGACCGGGTTCATGGCCGAAACCCCTAGGGTTTCTTTGCGGCGCCGAGGGGGATAGCAGGGGACGTCGGCGGCTCGGCGGCGATTCGGCGAAGGGCGGTGACGACGTCGGGGTCGGCGAACGGAGCGCCGGGGCCGGAGGGGGTTGCACGGCGAGGGGACTCGGCGACCGGCTCTGGGGGAGGCGCGGCGAAGCGGCGCGGGATCTCGGCGCTGGTGGTCGGCAGGGCGCGTGGTGGTTGGTGGTCGCCGGAGGGGCGGTGGCTCGGCTCGGGGTGCTCGGGCGGGAGGACGGCGGCGGCGGTGCTCGAAGGTGCAAGTGCGGCGGGGGTCGCATGCCTTCGCGGCTCCTAGGCGGACCGACACGCGAGCTCACGGGCGGGGGAGACGGAACTCCGGCGGCTGGCCGAAGGGTAGTGGCGTTCGGCTCGGGATCTTGGTGCTCGGGCAAGAGGGCGCGGCGACGTGGGTGGACGGCGCCGGTCGATGGGCGGCGAGCGCGCTGGGCGGCGCGGCTCTTCTTTCCGGTTTTCCCTTTCTTTTTCTCCTCTGAGCTTTCTCGCTTCGTTTTTTCTCCCCCGTCTTCTCTCTCGTCTCTCCCTCTCTCTCGGTTTTTTTTTTCCGCTCTCTCCCCCGCGAAGACACGGAAGGAGGAGGAAGACCTAGTTGGCGTGGGCCAGGCCAAATAGAAGAGTGGGCCGGCCCAACGCGAGGGAAAGAGAGGCAAGTGGCGGGCCGGGCTAATGTCGATCCACCCGACCCGACCTCTAGGTTTTTTTTCTTTTTCTTTCTTTCTATTTTTTTCTTTTTCTTTTTCTTTCTTTCTATATTTTTTTCTTTTTCTTTTTCTTTTCTTTTTCTCTCTCTCTTTTTTTTTGCGACTAATTCCTACTTCCGTACACGATTAAATCCTAAATAAAAATGGGAAAATTTAGGTGTCAACAGCTGCCCCTCTTTGAATGGGTGCTCGAAGAGGTTGCGTTCAAAGACAGAAGACACCTAAATCATTTCGACGATAGAGAGACCCTAGGTGCATAGGCACACGTCAGGTCGACGGAAATGACTCATAACTATGGAAGCGCGTCTTGTCAATAAGAAGAAGACTTCGGGATACAAAGCTCTTCGGGTCATAAGAAGAATGGAAGACTCCAGGATACAAAGCTCTCCGGGTCATAAGAAGAAGGGAAGACTCCAGGATACGAAGCTCTCCGGGTCATGAGAAGAAGGGAAGACTCTAGGATACAAAGCTCTCCGGGTCATGGGAAAGACTCCGGGATACAAAGCTCTCCGGGTCATAAGAAGAAAGGGAAGACTCCAGGATACAAGGCTCTCCGGGTCATGAGAAGAAGGGAAGACTCCAGGATACAAAGCTCTCTGGGTCATGAGGAGAAAAGAAGACTCCGGGATACAAAGCTCTCCGGGTCATGAGAAGAAAGGAAGACTCCAAGATACAAAGCTCTCCGGGTCATGAGGAAGACTCCGGGATACAAAGCTCTCCGGGTTATAAGAAGGATAAGAGGAATGAGGTCTCACCGTGTACGAACGGGTTTCGACCAGGTATGATAGTCTCACCGTGTACGAACGGGTTTCGTCTCACCGTGTACGAACGAGCTTCGACTGGGTATGATAGTCTCACCGTGTACAAACGGGTTTCGACTAGGAGCGGACAAGTGTGGTTTACAGATGAATCCACCAATCTTGGAAATGGCATGGTTTAAGGCTAACCATAAATCTTTAGAGATGACATGGTTTAAGGCTGACCATGAACCTTTGCAAATGACGTGGTTTAAGGCTGACCATGAACCTTTGGTTTTTTTTTTTTTTTTTTTTTTTTTTTTTCTAGGGAAACACCCCGCTAACCCCCTTGAAAATTACATGGCTTCATTAAGGAATCCTGTCAAACTCAACTTGAGCAAGTGTCATTAGAGACGTCATCAAGAGACGTATTGGCAATATTACAGCATTAATTGAACAAGCTAATCAAGCTAAGTTCGACTTTTTTTCTTTTAAAAATATTCAATGTCAATTAGCAACATGTAGCGCAAAAATTGTCATATTGCTTGGGGATGTATCATTAATCATCAAATTCTCTAGGAGTCAAGTTCTTATCAGAACGGCTACGACTCATGAAAAAGGCTCATTAAACATGCCAAACTAGAGCTTCTTAGTCAGAAAGGGCTTCTCACACACTCTTGATAAAATGGCTGCTTGATCCCATCTATTCGTGTGGGAAATAACTAATTGCTGATGGTATCTCACATAACCCATGTCAAAGGCTTTCAGAAACATTCGTAATGAGCACAATCTAATCAATCAAAAAGGTCTTTTGAAAGGACCACAATATAGGCTTGGTTAGGACTTACACAAGGGAATCATTGCTTTAAGGCCAATCAAGGACCATTTGTTGCTATCTTCATCGGGTTTACAAGTCGAGAACTTGGAAGATAAGATAAGATAGAATTACTTCCACCCCTTCAAGCAATAGCTTCTTTGTGGCATTCTCATTTTCACTCAAACCATCCCAATCAGAAGAGGCTTCGGAAGAGGATTGTAATGTTGGCTCGGGAAAGGCTCAAAAGGCTTAAACTTTTCAAGGGGTTTTTTTTTAGAGCTGATGATCATCATGGCATCGTGACCAAGTCAATTGATCTTTTGAAGTCATTTGGATTTTGGAACATAGCGCATCTCGAAAGTTCCTTTACTAATCATTTATGCATGGGAGCTTTGCTCCTTTCTAATTTCCTTTGCACTTGCGATGATTTTTTACATAGGCACTTTGACTTTCATCATTTTTTTACATAAAATGCAGTCTTTTGGCTCTTTTTTATTGACGGGCATTGGCCTTGCTTTTACTAGGCACACTGCTTTTTCATGCCCCATAATTTGTCGAACTTTTTGCTTTTTGAATTTTTGGAGCTCTTATGACTTTCGAGATGCTTTTCACATTCTCTCGTGACTGTTTATTGTATTTGATCAATTCTTATGCTTTGCCCCAATGAAGGGAGATGATCATCGCTCGGGGTTCAGAAATGAATAATCAGGCCCAAATTGGTTTAAGCAATGGGTATTAGTGTTTGGATAGAGAAGGAAATGCTCTTCTTCACTTTGGGACGAGTCAAGCTTTAATGAGAATTCCTCTGAAGCTATCACCAGAAGATTGATGCAAGTGAAAGTAATAGAATCTTTCTCAACTTTACAACACAATCATAACCTCCTATGCTGCCCCAATGTAGGGTCGTTCTCGACAGGAGTACTTTGAAAGATCATCTTATTTGGCCCAAAGGGGTAGTAAGAGATTAGTGTAATGCTTGGGTTTGATGAAGTAAACGCCTTTATCATTTCGATCTTTGCGCTCAATGCAAATGAGTCCTTTGTCCTAAGAGGAGGTTGTTTTTTTCGCTCAACTCTCAAAAGTGTTTGAAGGACGTGTTTGGAAATGGGCTTGCCTTTCTTCATCCTAAGCACTTCTTGTTTGGCACGATTAACATCTCCATTTCACTTTGTCGAGATCATCTAAGTAGATCAATCTTCATAGGGAAATTTGATTTAAAATGAATAACCCACAAAACGAGAAAACAATGTTGAGATAAAAATTATGCTTAAAAAGTTTAAAGAATTTTTTTTCAATTTTTCATTTATGTGCTTATCTCTAGGAAAGCACCAAAGTTTTTTTTTTTTTTTTTTGTAATGGAAATTCTTTTTTTTTTTTTTTTTTTTTTAAAAAAAAAAAAAATGAGAAGAAGGGTACTTACCCGTGGCATGGTAACTCAATAACCCCGTAAAAAATATAAGAGAATATGTTAGTGCAAGAATCCTTAGGGGTTGAAATGTTGGAAACGATACATCATTACCCTTCACTTGCATTTGCCTTTAAGCATTTGATGTTTCCCTAATTCCTTGGTAGAAGGCACCGCTTCTATGGTCAATGTGCAACTTTTTCCTCACTTATCACCCTGTAAGAAGAAAAGATGAAACAAGTTATCTCCATACTTAATTAGGTTCAATTGAGGAACGATACATCCTTTCTTGATAAACTTGACAAGGTTGTTTCAACACACTTCATTGGTGGGGGAATGAGCGATTTTTCTCTAAATCAAACGTTGCTCTTCCACTCTTTATTTGACAAACCTTTGTTCTGTTTGAGTTTGTCCTGTACCAAAGAAAAGGATATGTCACTCTTATACTAAAGAGAATCGAGTTGAGGAACGGAACACATCCTTTTTCAAAGTCGAGCGGTCAACATCCCAAGGCATCTCTCATGGGGAATGGATAATATTGCCCATCTATTTCATCATTTGAAAATTTCTTTGTTTAAGATGAACATGACTCAATAACGCTCCATCGCGTTTGTCGGAACGTTACAAAACTTGGAACCCCTTATGTTTCCTTGACAATAAAAAGAAAATCATGTCGAATCGGTATCGAAATGGATAATTGGAATCGATACGCTTTACTCTTTTTCGCGAATTCGCCCTTTTGAATACTTGGCAACTCCCTTCATTTATCTCATCATGCAAAGTGAGGGCTGTTTTGGCACCTAAGGCATTTGCATCACGAATCTCTAATGTTGATTGCAGGAAACTCTTACAGCCAAATGTTCAAATGCTTTAATTACCAAAATGTGCAAGAGCCCTAATACTAGCCTTTTAGTAACATATCATGCGGCTCTTGATAAAACTCATAAAAAGCAATTTGGTGCTTGCAAAGCCCAATCTCCAAATAAAGAAACTTTTTAGAATGGAATTCAGATTCGTTTTGCCTCTATGGAAAATTGGCACCTATGATGCCTTGACGCATGCTTAATCCTCAAATTCCATGAGCCTACACTTTTATCTTTTAGAAGAGGCAGATGTCAATCTCAGATAAACTCCTCATCCTACCGGAGAAAGCAATTTCGTGTAGAGAGGGCCTTGAGCAAAGCTTTCTTGAAATTGATTTTGGAAGGTAGATGTAAAGATTCGCTTGAACCACTTGTGAATTCGGTTTTTTTTTTTTTTTTTTAGGATGATTTTCATGAAATTGAATTCCATCGTTAAAAATGTGAGTCGCATGATTTACAAAAGTATCGATTAGATTCGCAATCAAAGATCAAAACCCAAAATGAAAAACATGATTCTTAATAAGAGTGAGAACAATGATAAAATACAAGAAACTCTTGCACAGATAAAAGTAAAAATCAACTCATGTCCTAGCTCTAGAATTCACTTCTCCATATGGTCGAACACGAAAATGTCAAGGAGCATCGTGCATAACCTGTAAAAAGACGACAATGTCAGTACGTGAATTAGAGAAAATAATATCTCAATGAGGTCGCTTCTTACAACAAAATCGAGGCGACGGTACATGCCCCCAAAGTCCTTACTACGGGATTTTTGTATTTCGCCAAGATTTATTATAAAAGAAGACATCATTAAAATAATTAATCCACGGCCATCAATCAAATGTCTACTTTTATTCCAAAAGTTTTGTATGCACAAATGGCATTGATTTTTTTTTTTTTTTTTTGAAGAGATTGATTTTATGATTTTATTCTCGCAAAAAATGAAGTGACTTCTATTTTGAGAAATATATACAAAATATGATTTGCATTTCAGTCCCCAAAATGTGAGAAGGAAAGAGTTTGATCAAAAATGCAATCTCAATTTTTGTGCCCCAATATATAATTGCAACTTGGGAGCCCTTTTTGGCATTTTTTTTCAAAATGTGATTTTTAGCCCATAACTAGAGATTTAAATAAAATCATGTGTTTAACAGGGCCAAATCAAAATGTTTAAAACTTGCATTCAAATGTTCACTTGTCAAAAGTGATTGCCAATTTTCAATCATAAGCCTACAACACCGAGGGCATTCGATTGATTTCGCGAATTTCAAGATGAAAATGCAATACAAAATGAGCAAATAAAAATAAAAATGATACTCACAATGGGTGCCTTTGTCTTTTTTTTTTCTTTTTTTTTTTTTTTTTTTTTTTTTGGTGTGTCATGCACATGGGATGTGGTTCAATTTCTACTCTATTCGGCTCAAAATGGAGCCATAGGATTACCGGACTAAACCAGCAAGGTCGCGGCTAGGTTAGGTTACCCATGACTCCGACTTTGTCAAAGAACCGACCCGTGTCACATGGTTGCAGCATGTGGGGGGACCTTCGACATGAAAGAAATTTCGGGGTAGAGGTGGGAGACTCGTACTACATGGTTATAGTCGGAGTGGTATCCACCTCAACACCATCCTAGGTGATCCTATGCCGCCCAGGTCCGACGATGGGTTGTGTGTGCTAGGGTGTAGTGCAATGCAAAGAAATAAGCACAACAATTTATAGGCAAACAACACTTCATAAATTCAAAAATAAACATTCATTCCCAACACCACACCTGCAAGACAAAGGGGTGAGCAAACACTTCCCCTTATAACTCCCAACTGCAAAAACATTTATACATTTAATGTTAGTGAACATGGAATCCTCGCAAACCAAAAAACAAAATTTTTTTGAACAAGATTAATTTTGGCCTAAGTCCTCTAAAGGTCTAAAACCAAGTCCCCGGCGGAGTCGCCAAGTTGTCACGACCTACCCTCGGGGGAGGGAAAAAGGTTTAGGGGTATTGCCTAAAAGACGGGCTTAAGGCCCATGAGCAGTGCGCTGGCTCTCCCAAGCCCATACCCCATGTGACATTAGGATTTTTTTAGGAATTTGCACAAAAGGAGTCACCACTAACCTATTGGAGTCGGTTAGAAACCAAGTGAGGCATGGGAGCGTGCCACACTTCCTACGAAACCAGAGAGAATCTAAGTTCGGGGACTTGATTACACTAATCGACCACCAATTAGTGCCCCTTTCTACCTAATCTTGTTCATTTTAACAAAATAATTTTTCGAAAGCAGTTTGGATTGATTTTATATCTATTCACTAACATGTGAGGTGATTATGCGGGTGCGCAATCATTAAAGTAACAGTCATAACTACCAAGATCCTAATTGCAGTGAAATTAACACGAACAATTAAACAATTGCAAATATAGTTAAACATGTAAATTAAACAATGCAACATAATCAATATACGAGCAATTAAAGGCATAAATACACTATAAAGGTAATACATGGCCATTCCTAATCAAAACTTACATTTTTTGGATTTTCGAAATTTTAAAAAATTTTTTTAATTTTTTTTTTTTTTACATTTTTTTTTAAAAGAAAATATTTTTAAATTTTTTAAAATTAATTTTTAATTTAAAAAAAAAAAAAAAAGGTGAACCGGGTCGGGCTCGGTTCGACCCGACCCGGTCAACGCGGATCGGGTCCGGTCGGAGACCGGACCCGGGTTCGGTCCAAAAGGGTGGGGGGGCCGAACCGGCCCGTCCGAAGAACAAGGCCCGGATTGGGCCCAATCTGGTCCAATCTCTTTTATTTTTTAAAAAATGAAGCCCACAAGTCCATAAGTCCCTAAGCCCACAAGCGAAACAGCCCAAGATTAGATGGCCCACCATGACAGGCCCAACCGAACCAAAAACCCTACCCGAGAACCGTACCCGGCCCGGCTCGCGTGACCCGGTTCATGGCCGAAACCCCTAGGGTTTCTTTGCAGCGCCGAGGGGGATAGCAGGGACGTCGGCGGCTCGGCGGCGATTCGGCGAAGGGCGGTGACGACGTCGGGGTCGGCGAACGGGAGCTCGGCTGCTGCGGGTTGCACGGCGAGGGGACTCGGCGACCGGCTCGGGGAGGAGGCGCGGCGAAGCGGCGCGGGATCTGCAGGCGCGGGGTCTGCAGGCGCAGTGGCTGGTGGTCGCTGGAGGGGCGGTGGCTCGGCTACTGGTGCTCGGGCAGGAGGACGGCGGCGGCGGTGCTCGAAGGTGCAAGTGCGGCGGGGGGTCAGCAGCTTCGCGGCTCCTAGGCGGACCAGCGACGCGAGCTCACGGGCGGGGGAGACAGAACTCCGGCGGCTGGCCGAAGGGCAGTGGCGAAGCGGCTCGGGATCTTGGTGCTCGGGCAAGAGGGCGCGGCGACGTGGGTGGCAGGCGGCGGCAGCGGCGGCGGCGCTGCCCTTCCTTCCGGTTTTCCCTTTCTTTTTCTCCTCTGTGCTGTCTGGCTTCTGCTTTTCTCCCCCTGTCTTCTCTCTGTCTCTCCCTTGCTGTCTCTCCCCCCTTTTTTTTCCGCTCTCTCCCCCCACGCGAAGACACGGAAGGAGGAGGAAGACCTAGTTGGCGTGGGCCAGGCCAAATAGAAGAGTGGGCCGGCCCAACGCGAGGGAAAGAGAGGCAAGTGGCGGGCCGGGCTAATGTCAGATCCAGCCCGACCCGACCTCTAGGCGTTTTTTTCTTTTTCTTTCTTTCTATATTTTTTTCTTTTTCTTTTTCTTTCTTTCTATATTTTTTTCTTTTTCTTTTTCTTTTTCTTTTTCTCTCTCTTTTTTTTTTTGCTACTAATTCCTACTTCCGTACACGATTAAATCCTAAATAAAAATGGGAAAATTTGTGTCAACAATGACTTAGTAAAATATACACTACAGCATCAAAGAACCTACACTGTACACCTTGGAGATCAAGAAACTATGGAAAATAGGAGCGTAGAGTATATATGATTTGAAACTTGTGGGTGCAAAATATAAGTTTCAAAACTATACTCTGCCAAGTGTTATTTAGCATAAAGTTGGTGATGACTTTTATAAATCTCCTTTTCTTTGTATTTTGTCACATATATAATTAATGTTAGGTACATTAAAACTGGTTATAAATTTGTTATACTAGTGAAGTGGCAAATTCTTATCGAGTCGGGAAAATGGTTCCCTTCGTTAAAAACTTACTTGTGATCTGTCTCTTCATTTAATGATATATTGGATGCATTCCTCGTCCTCATATATGTGTGCCAAAAGGAAGCAGAAAATAGTTCACCTTCGGTAAACTATGGTTACAAGTGCAAGAAATACTTTTAAATACACAATCCTCCATAAAAAAAGTTTTTTTTTGTTTTTTTTTTTGTTTTGATGACCCTGGAACCACCGTACAGCTGGCAGTCGGTGGCGCAAATCAGGGAGAGCACTAGCGCGGGGGCCCAACTTCCACGGCACTCCACTTAAGTCGCGCAATGGGGGCGCGGAGTTTCGAACCCCTTCCCGGATGAGGGGGCAAGGCGCGAACCAGCACGTTCACCGCGGGGTGGGTCCATAAAAAAAGTTCAAATGCTGGGAAAATACAAAAATCTTTCTATAGTATTCTTTTAATGATTATTAACATTAAACAATCTGATCTAAGATTCTAACATAATCATACAGATAAAGAACTAAAATATCCAGTTCTAAAATTCTATAAAAGATGTAAATCAAATTTTGATGTGCACCGCGCATCACCAATTTTGAATAATCATGTCGAAAGTTCTTGCCGAATTGGAGCTTGGGTCAAAATGAGGAGTCAAGAATGATCAAAGATGAATTTTGTGAGGCATCCCTGGTACCGGTATGATTATGAGAACATTCAATAGGATTTTAAGTTCTCTATATGGAATAACTGCGAGAGATTATGAGAGAACATTTTGTGAGATTGCTTGTCTATACTCTAGGGTTGGAAGACACTTGAACAATTGAATAATTGAGCATGTGATTCTTTGGATGGGTAGTGGAGCTTTTGTGGCTACTTTTCTTATGAACGTAAGTACCGATTTGCACCAGATCACATGAATCTTGGTGTGATCTCTCTACATTTTATTGTTACTTTTCTTCGGAATTTTCTCAAATACTATTGCTCGTGGTCTATTGCACGATCTGCTAAAAGCATAACACTTTGCGACCAATGAAGTATATGTAGACCATTGATCATTCGAGCCCCATAGTATGACTCCCGTGACTAATGGTAAGATCATCTTGATCCATATTATAGAAAAACATGTGATAACTTCTCAGATGCCTCTTTCATTATAGCAAATCTTGATGCACATCTTTGGATAACGAGTAAGGAAATCGCAACTTCTGAGACTAGAAGGCATTCACTTCAAAAGCACAACCTTACACGTGAATTGGATGCTTATTATACTGAAAAACACGACTCTACTAAAGAATGCATCATCATTTCAATCAAACGAGAACGAGAACAACCCCAGAAGGAAGAAACTAAACAACAATCATCAAGGTTTTTTTCTCTAATAACCATCAAGGACGTGTAGGAATTGTGACGCTGGTTTTCTTGGTCTCCATTTTTCCTTTTTCTTTTTTGTGCTTCTCTCCTCTTTTCTCAGTCGCTCGATTATGATTTTGACGAAGAATTATTCGGTAAAACAAATTCTCTTTGATAATGCATGGCGAACCAAGAAAAGCCGCGGATATGCAAGCGACACATGACAGTTCGTTCCCTGTAGCTACCTCTCTCTCTCTCTCTCTCTCTCTCTCTCTCTCTCTGTCTTTGTTTTTTTAACGACCAACCACGTTCTCCTCACTATAACGAGACTGTTACATGACACACGATTGAATTGACTTCAACTGCTATGGGAGCGTGATGTATGGAACCTGTCGTTATTAAAGCCCGGCTGTTTTCTCTCTCTCTCTCTCTGTCTCTCTCTCTGTTTTCTTAAGGACCAACCACATTTTCCTTACTATAACGAGACTATTTCATGGCACATCATTGAATTGACTTCAACTGCTGCGGGTGCGTGACGTATGGAGCCCGTCGTTGTTAAAGCACGGCTGTTTTCTTCCGAGCCAGAGACATTGGTCAGAGAATTCATATCAAAAGCGTGAGGACGGGACACACTTGAGTAAGAAGAACCGATTACGGTCGTAGGATTGCGTCCAACGAGAAATTCTACGTGTGAAACCATGACGAAATTCAAATGGAAACTTCTATTCTATCTATCCTCTTCGCTTGGTGCGTGAAGAGATCCTTCTTTTGGCCCAAAACTGGGGGAAGAGAGCTTGAACTTCCGTAACTTCGTGTGGGCCCCTCATTTCTCTCCAAAGTTGTGAAAATCCTCCCTTCGTTCCCTTCAGCTCTGTTCATGTTGGTAGTTGTTTATTGCTGATTATTCTATGTATTTCGTTATTGCTGCTTTATAATTGTTTTTAGAGTAGTGTACTAGATAAATAATGTACTTGTATCTTGATAGTGTGATCTACCATTTGATTGGAGCAGTACATGTTGATTGTAACTTGTCTTGAAAATTATTAGTAGATTCTAACCTTATCCTAACTGTTAGTCATGGAGAGTGGATGTAGGCTTCATTATAAGCCAAATCAGTATAAATCTGTGTGTTATTTTTTTTATCTCCTCACTATTATCATTATCTATTCATCAGTACCATGTGCACATAATAACTTTGATCTATTTCCGCTGCTGTTGAAGTTTATCTTGTTATCTTCTACAAAAGTCCTTCCTTGTTCTAAAGTAAACTATCCGGCTCCCTAAATTATATTGTTAGTCCCAACAAATATCACCTCATTTATTGTATAAAACTCACTAATTAATAATATATCGGATTTTTGAAATTATGGTTAATTGACCTCCTTAACCAATAGGAGCCAAGTTTATAGATAAGCAGCAACTCTATAATACTTTAGTGGATTTTAGAAACTTTAGTTAATGACTTCATTAATGAGAAGAGCAAAGTTTTAGATTACATTAAATTTCTATTTGGCGCATGAATCTTGGAGTGGCCCCTCTACATTTTCTTGTCACATTTCTCGGGAATAGTCTCCAATATCATTGTTTGTGGTTTATTGCATAGTATGCTAAAAGGGTAAGTTTTGTAACAATCATTGATCATGCGTACCCCATAATAAAACTCGCAGCATTAATTTTCTGATGATCTTGATACCTATGATTTATAACTCATAAGATAACTTCTCCTAGACCTCTTTGTTTATCACAAACCTTGTTCCACGGTTTTTTTTTTTTTTTTTTTTTGGTGAAGGGTAAGAACATATTGAGCTATAACCAAGAATTACAAAAGATCCAACACCACAAAACTTGCACTCAACAAGACAACAAGTCAGAGTGAGTGGAAGGGAGCCGAATGCAAAAGAGGACCACAAGAGCGGGCCTAAGGAAGCAAAACAGCCAAATAAAGGCAAAGGGCCACGAAAGGCCAGATGAACCACAATCTATGCACACATCCGGCAGCGACAAAAGTGAAGAACCGTCAAGGAAGCAGCCATGAAGATGAAGAGTATCCAGATAGCAAACACTAGGCTAGGGCCCTGCGGAAATATTGTTCCACGGTTCTTGATAACGTGCAAAAGAAATTGCAACTTCTCATACTATAAAAGACATTCATCTCAAAAGCACAACCTTACAAAGGAATACATTATCACTTCAATCGAACAAGAATGAGAGCAACCCCATGCTATCAGGTCAGTCCTTCATGCTATCCAAGCCTACTGGGCGAGAGTTTTTATGATACCTATAGCCGTGTTGGAACAAATTAAGAAAGTATTTAGGCAATTCCTATGGAAAAGGCCCGAAACTAGGGAAAGGGGGTGCCAAGGTTGCCTGGAGTAAAGTATGCCCACCAAAAGAGGAAGGAGGCCTTGGCATCCGGAGGCTTAGGGATTGCAACAAGGCTACTATGTTGAAGCATATCTGGCTCCTATTTTCAAACAAGGAGGCCTTGTGGTGCAAGTGGATCCATTCCACGTTATTAAAATAAAGGAATTTTTGGGTTGCTAAGAAACCCACCTGCTGTTCTTGGGCTTGGAAAAAAATCCTATCCCTCAGAAGCGAGGTTCGCAATGCCTTCTATTGGAGGATTGGAGATGGCCTCTCTACCTCCTTATGGTTTGACAACTGGCACCCTATGGGCCCCTTGAACTTAATTTTTTCGGACTTGTTCATATACAGTTTAGGGCTTTCTAGGCAGGCAACAGTGACTAATCTCTTCTCTGATGCTGGGCAACCTTTCAAGTTAGTGCTTGAGTCTTGGGATCATCCCCTCCCGAGTCTCTCTCAGAATTCGGATTGTTTTGGTTGGAGGGAGAATTCTTTAGGACGCTTCACTGTTGCGACAGCTTGGGAGACCTTTAGGCAGAAGAGGACTCAAGTTTTTTGGCATACGTTCGTCTGGAACAACGAAATTACACCACAGTATCAAGTAAACCTTTGTCTTATAGCTAAGCGCAAGCTACCCACCCATACACTTTTATTGTCTCATGGTAGAATAGATAGTGGTGCTTGTGCCTTCTGCTACGATGTAACGGACTCTATTGACCATCTGTTTTTTGGGTGTCGTGTCACAGCCGGGATTGCATTCTTTTGGGCGACCAAATGTAATCTGTCTTGGCGTAACAGGGCGTAGGAGGATAATCTCCGTTGGGCCATCACCATGCTTATGGGAAAGGAGTTTTATAAGTGCATAGCCCGCTTCTCCTTCAGAGCACTGTGTCATATTATTTGGAACAACATGAACAACATTCTCTTCCGAGAACAAACTCTTTCTGTCCCGGCTATGAAGAATCATCTCTTTAAAGTGGTTAGAGATAAGGTGATCACTGTTAGGAATATTGAAGATAACATCAAAAATAGAAGGTTGCAGCGGAGCTGGGGCATTGACCCGGTCATCTTTTCTGGGGAGCATTAATTCCCTCCCTTTCAGTTGGTGCGGCTTTGATTAAGGCAATTGGCGTAGTTGGTGCAGCGATTCTCACTGAATCCTGAGGATGGTTCCTTCCCTACCTGAGGGCGTTTTGTATCTGTTTGCCGGTTGTTCATGCCATGCTTTTCCTTTCTAATTGGTAGTGGGTTGCCAGGATTGTGGCTTTTTTCTGGTATCCCTCCACTCATTATGATCCGTTGTTTTGAGTGTGGGTTTTGATCCCGTGTTCTTTTTGTTCACTCGATCTTTTTCAATATATTAATTACCTTTCACCAAAAAAAAAAAAAAAAAAAAAAATGAGAGCAACCCTAGAAGAAAGAAAATAAACAACAAACATCAAGGTATTTCTCTTTATTTTGGCGCTAATCTTCGATGTGGCCCGACCGAGGCTGATTTTGGTAGTGGTGCTAGTGATGCTTCTTTTCAAGGGTGGCACAGGTAGGAGAAACAGCAGTGGAGACATTGACTTTAGTATTGCTGGGGGTGGTGACGACGACGCTTGGAGATGCGTTAGGTTGGCCTGCTTGCGAGTTCAAGCCCCCCATCTCTGCTGCAGGCAAATGGAATGGTTCTAATATATTGGCCCTTCCGAGTGGCTCCCACCTTTGCTAATATTGGCTGCATGCAACAGAATGCTTGAGCATACATGAATCAACGTGCTAGCATGGCTTATAACCAGTAAATTCGATCGAATTGATTTTCCTAGTGGCATAATTCACCGTGTCTAGAATACTCGTTAACTTTTCACCAATTACCTGAACAGATACAACCAAGGTTTTTTTTTATGATGAATTTGTTAGAGTTTTTTTGTACCCAAGAGTTAATTTTCTCATAATTTTTTTTTCACATTCCATACGACAAGGAAAATAATAACGAAAACCTGAAAAAATAAAAGGTGTTACGCATATATGAAAATCATTTCCTCGACAACATCTAGCGCCTTGATCGCAAAACCATAGAAAATAGGGTTAATATCATGAAAAACCCAAAACCGATACACTCATGACAATGTTAGTAAAAAAATACCTTAAATTGGTATACCTATAATAAATTTACCCTCTATTAATTTCCGTTATATTTTACTATCAAATTGCTAAGTTAAATGATATGTGGTAGTTGACGGATGTATCGGTTTGGGGTTTTACCCTCAATTTGTCACAAGTATATCAGTTTATGATTTTTTTTTGTGGTATTAATACAATTTCACATAAACAAATGTATGGTTTATTACAAATGTACCGGTTTGAGACTTTTTGAGTCAAAAATTAGTTTATACTAAATTTGTCATAAGTATACCAATTTGAGATTGGGGTTTTTGATGGCCAAAAAATTAGTTTGAGGGTAAATTTATGAGAGAGAGAGAGAGAGAGAGAGAGAGAGAGAGTACCAGGACGTGGATATCAATATTCAGTCGGAATTCGGAAAACAAGGGTTAGAAGACAAAAGAGTTTCTTGCTCTCCATTTCCTTCGTGGTTTTCTCGACTCTTTTCTAAGTCGCTCAACTGCACCAATGCGAAGCCTGTTTAATAATGCAAGGAAGGCCGTTGATGCGTAAGTGACACGGACAGTTCGTCCCCTAGTCACTTCTCTCCTCTCTTTTCTTCCTTATGCTTTTTAATGACCAATCACGTCTCTTATTAAAACTACAATCACACTGCTACATCACACAAACGTTGACTGTGACTGTCATCTGTGGGATACAAGGAACATATCTTTATTGAAGCGAAGGTTGTTTTCTTCTAGGGCCCTGTTAGAAATTAAATCAAATTCATTAGTGCAGAAAACCGTTCGATATCCGCATTGAAAAAGTCATAATTGCAACGTTATTTTTAATGAGTATGCTCGTCATTATCTATAATGAGTTTATTCCTATTTCTAGGTGTAATGATTGTTTTTAGAGATAGTGATTGTTTTTAGAAATAATGTGAGATATGGTGATTGTTTTGTTAATTTTTAGATCTTATCCGAAACGCTAGCTTTTTCTACTAGGAAGAGTAAAGGTCATGTAACAATTCTATAAATAGGGGAGTCTTGTAATTTTTTTTTGTTAAAGCGAAATGAATCTACAAGCCTATTTATCTTCTCTTCCTTGTGTGAGTTGTGAGCGTTTCACCTTCAAATTACTTTCATCAAAGTTGTATCAGAGCGATAGGTTTGTGATCATGGTGTCAACAAACGATCAACTTCCTCTTCAATACCTCATCTATACCAAAGACAATTATGGTAACTGGGCCGTTAGAATGAAAACTCTACTTGGCGCCTATGATGTGTGGGAACTTGTCAACATTGGCTATGATGAGCTAGAGGATGAAGCTGCCTTGAACTAGAACCAGAGGAATGCCTTGGAGAAGGTTCGTTCAAAAGATCAATATGCCCTATCAATCATCTATCAAGCTTTAGATGATTCAATGTTCAAAAATGTTTCGAATGCTGCTACTAATGAGGCATGGGAGATTCTTCACAACACACATCAAGGAGTATAGCAAGTTCATAAGATTTGCCTTCAAACCGTGAGAGGTGAATTCAAGGTAATTCATATGAAAGAATTTGAATCTATTGTTGATTATTTCACAAGAGTTTTGGCGATTGTCAACTAGATGAAAAGAAATGGAGAAGACATTTCAGATGTTCGTATTGTTGAGAAAACACTTCGGTCCTTAGACAAGAAGTACAACCATATTGCTGTTGCAATTGAAGAATTCAAAGACTTGGATGACATGACGATTGATGAGCTTATGGGTTCACTACAAGCCCATGAAGAAAGGTTTAGAAGAAAAAAGATTGAATCGGTGGAGGAAGTTCTCCAAACGTGGCTGACCATCCGAGATGAGAAGGAGCAAAGAAGAGATCCCGTGCAAACTCGCAGGACAAACCAAGATTGTGATCGTGGTCAAGGCCGAGGTCACTTTTAAGGAAGAGGTCGTTGATGAAGCAGAGGTGATTCTGCTCGAAGTAACGGTAGATACCGGTATCAAAGAGGTATTTGTGGAAGATGAAAGAACTCGACAGACCAATAATATGATAAATCTAAAATTCGATGTTATCATTGTAATAAACTTGGCCATTATGTTTCTAACTACTGGAACAATGAGAGTAGCAAAGCAGATGAAAAGGCAAATTTGGTGAATGATGCCAATCAAGTTTTATTATTGGCATTCAAAGAAGATGAAGGAGGTCAAATTGATTCATGGTATCTGGATACGGGTGCAAGCAATCACATGTGTGGGAGAAAGGAGATGTTTACCGAGTTAGATGAGACAATTAAAGGGAAAATCTCTTTTGATGATAACTTCAAAATTCTTGTTGAAGGCAAAGGTATAATTTTGATTCGCTTGAAGAATGATGCACGTCAGTTTATTTCTAATGTTTATTATGTCAAAAAAATGTCAAGCAATATTTTGAGTTTGGGAAAACTTTTGGAGAAAGGTTATATTATTCATATGAAAAATCTTAGTCTTGTGCTAAGGGATAGGAACAATAAACTGATTGCGAATGTGAAGATGTTGAAAAACAGGATGTTCACTCTCAATATAAAGAATGATATGTCTCAATGTCTGAAAACATTCGTGGATGATCCTTCATGATTGTGGTATTTGAGGTTCGGCCATCTCAATTTTGGAGGACTCAATTTGCTTTCCAAAGGACAAGAAATCGATTGGAGTTAAATGGGTGTACAAGGCCAAGAAGAACGAGAAAGGAAAAGTGACAAAATACAAGGCTAGATTAGTCGCGAAGGGCTTCAAGCAAAAAGCTGGAATCGACTATGAAGAAGTTTTTTCCCTTGTCATCCGCATGAAAACAATTAGATTGATTATTTCTATCGCTGCTCAAAGTAATTGGCGAATTTATCAAATGAATGTCAAATCAGCATTTTTGAATGGTATCCTTGAAGAAGAGATTTATGTTGAATAGCCTAAGGGGTTTGTTGTCAAAGGTCATGAAGACAAAGCATTGAAGTTGAAGAAAACTCTATATGGACTTAAACAAGCACCACAACTTAAGCAAAGTTGTGGAAGAATTTAAATATTATTTTGTAAGATACAAACACCTTTAATTACTTCAACCGTGGAAGCTAAACAAAATATGACAAAAAAAAAATGCTAAAGTAAAAAAAAAGGACTATGGCATGGTAATATTTTTTTTTTTCAAATTTGTTATTACGTTAAAACAATAAATAAAAATACTAATGTCATTGACTAGTCACTGTTAAATAGTAGTGTGGTGTATTGTGGAGTCTTACATTGCTTTTTCAACAAATATAAAATAGAACGAATGTATATATAACCCATCGGTGGGCAGTTGCGCTGGTTGGGCTCTACTACCTCAGCCGAGGGAATGAGTTAGAATTTCCGCATTGCTAACATGTCTTAAGTGGAGGGTCATAGTGGTGGGGTCCTATGCTAGCCTCCCTCTAGGTATAGTTGGTGGTCTCCTTTGGGCTTGTCAGGCCTGCGGCGGCAGTGAGCACCCGTAAGGTGTGCCAGGCCGAATCCTAGATATCAAAAAAAAAAAAAATGAATGTATATATATATAAACAAAGCCTAGTCACTTAACCCTCATAGGCACTCAAGTGAATTTAAATGCTATTCACTCACTTGGAAATTGGATCGAATGGGTTGCCATAGGTATTCTCAAAATATAATATGTAATTAAGGAAGGAATCATTATTGTACTTATTATTGTTTTGTTTTGAAGTAAGTTACTTTGCTACAAAATTAACTTCTAATTCATAAGAATCGACATAGGGTCAAGTGTCGCATGGTCATGTATTATTGAATCAATCATTTTTAACTTTATTTTTTAATCTCATGACATCCTAAGATTGATCTTGTAATTTTTCAAGTCCTTGCAAATCTTCGTATATGAGATTCAAATGGACATATAATTTTTTTTTGTTTATTAATTCATTAATGGATTTTTTTTTTGTTTACTAATTCATTATACACATTTAGGTTTTTTTTTAAAAAAAAAAATTATCATACATTACCAATATCACTAGTCCTAATTCTAGTCACCAGAGAATCCTTTTAGAGTGACTTGATATGGGTAAAAATAACAAGAAGCCATTTGAAAGTACAATAATTTGTTATTAGTCTCAAAGTCAATATTTATTATGTTTTTTCCATTTAAAATAAAAACTTAAATTGATATTTTGAATGACATTAACTATTTTTTTTTTTTGGCTAGGGATTATATTATCTTGCTTGCGAATATCAAGTTATATTCGATTTATTCTAAAATTTTGTGTTTTCTATGTTATTTCTTCTCTTCTCATAGGAAGAAATCTAATGGGATTTTGAAGTGAGATTTTCCAATTTTAATTTTTTTTTTTTAAGGAAACCAGTTAAACAGGTTAACAGGTTTCCTTGAAAAGTGGTGGAGAAGCCACCGTTTGGACTTGGAATCTAACGGTACCGTTACACAATCTTTTCCCTTCTTAATATATTTAGCAATTTTGATTTCTCGTCTTCATATGTGCGCGCGTCAACATGAAGTAGGAGAGAGGTGGAATTGCTACTGTTAATATTGGGCCTTCCCTAGTAAAAAAACTGCGGCCCATGTTATTATTTCTTGCTAATATGATACCATGACCAAATGTTTTACGATAGGCCTGACAGAATGGCAAAGGAAATGGACGAATATCAAAGCTCAAATATAGAAAACCAAGAGAAAAAAACTCCGTAGACAATCTAATGTGCATTTCCTCTATCCCCCAGTTATTACATGATCATCTGAAGAAGTATATAGAAAATGGAACAAATGCTCACAATCTCCAATCAAACATCATCAGGATAGCAAACCATAAGAATAGAGAAGGAAAAAATTGAATACTACACCGTAAATACAGAAAAAAAAAAAAACCTCTTTTATATGTGCATATACATTTACTTATCTATCATATCAGCTTATTTATTTTACGAGACTCAATTATAGGCACCCTACCTCATTTGCTTCCAAAGACCCTCTTTTCTCCGTATTTACAAGATGGCTGGTGAAGCATGTCGAGAGCCTTAGGGATTAGCACAAAAATTAGAGTTCGTAATGAATTGACCTCATAATTAATAGAACTCATAAATATGAAGAAGTCATTTTTTTTTTTAGATTTAAATAAAAACAACAACTGACTAATTATTGTCGTGACTTCCCCGAAGGGGGAAGAAATGTAAATCAATCAGATAAAGAACAAAAATATCACATTCTAAATTCTAAATCTGTCAATTAAGATAAGATGTAAATCAAATCTTGATGTGTCAGGCATAAAAAATGTTGAATTATAGTGTCTCAAGTTTGTGCCAAATTGCAGTTTGGGTCGAACTATTGAGTCGAGAATGGGTCTTGCAAGAGGAATTCCCCGTCCAGAAGTATAAGATTCAGTGTTTAGGCTACCTCCCACGGATCCATAAATGCATAATGCCTTCTGAGCATCCGGCAGGTGGTCGGCCAGGAGCCCAGATTTGGCCCTCGTATCTGCCTTTTTAAAGCTGGCCATGGAGGCGAACGGACCCTCGTTCAGTCGTGTTTTCAGGTTTATTTAAGACCTATTATTCTCTTGAGTTAAAAATTAGAGCATTTAAGAGGAGCTTAAGTTTTCTTTCTTAGCTACTTCTAGATGGGCTAACGACGAGAGATTGTGAGAAAGAAACACTTTGTGATATTGCATGGGTAACACTCGATCGATTGAATAATTAAGCATTAAGTTCTGTAGACTCGTAGTAGAGCTTTTATGACTGCTTTCCTTGTTAATGTAGGTAGCGATTCAAACTGAACCGCATGAATCTTATTGTGCCCTGTCAATGTTTTCTGGTTAAATTTCCTAGGAATTGTCTCGAATATCGTTGGTATGATTAGTTTTCAGATAATCTTGATCCGTATGATTCATAAATCATGAGACGACATCTTCGATAACTCTTTGTTTATCACAAACCTTGATCCACAGCTCCTGATAACGTGTAAAAGAAATTGCAATTTCTCAGACTATAAAAGACATTCACTTCAAAAGCACAACCTTACAAAGGAATACAGTGTCACTTCAATCGAACAAGAACGAGAACAAGCCCAGAAGAAAGAAAATAAATAACAATCATCAAGGTTCTTATGAATTCTGACGTTAATCTTCGAGGTGGCCCTACGGAGGCTGGTTCTGGTAGTGGTGCTAGTGATGCTGCTTTCCGAGAGAGGCACCGGTTGGGGAAACGGCGGTGGAGACATTGACTTTAACATTGCCGGGGGTGGCGACGACCGCGCTTGCAGATGTGTTAGCTTGGCCCGCTTGCGACTTCTTTGCCCACATCCTCCCCCGTGGAGGAACCCTATCCTTTACTGGGGCCCTTTTCGGTGGGCTTCCCTTCACACTTCCGCTTATAACTGCATGCGACAGAACGCTCGGGCAGACATGAATCAACGAACTAGCATGGCTCATAACCAGTAACTTCGATCAAATTGAATTGTCCTAGTGGAATAATTGACAGTGTCTAAAGTACTCAGTAAATTTTCACCAATTACTCTGAATATACAATCGAGAGTTTTTTTATATGATAATTTTATAGAGTTTTTCGTACTGAAAAATTACTTTTTTATTTTTATTTTTATCTTGTGTCACACGACAAGGAAAATACCTACCAAAACCCGAAAAAGTAAAAGGTGCTGCACACATATGAAAATTATATCCTCGACTACATCAGCGTCTTGATCGCAAAATTATAGAAGGTACCTCCAATATAGCCACCAAAGAAATAAGTTGGCAAGTAGTGACAATAACCTAATAGAGAGAGAGAGAGAGAGAGAGAGAGAGAGAGAGAGAGAGTACCGAGACGTTGATATTCGGCCGGAATTCGGGATGCCATCGAAGCCTCAAGCATGAGAAGAGAGAAAACGAGGGTCAGAAGACAAAAGAGTTTCTTGCTCTCCATTTCTCGTGTTTCCTCGGCTCTTTTCTTAGTCGCTCAACTTATGAACTTGACGAAGAGTCATTTTTTCACGCGAAGTCTTGTTAATAATGCAAGAAAAGGCGCGGATAAGGAAGCGACACGAACAGCTCGTCCGTTTGTCGCCACTCTCCTCTCCTTTCTTCTGTCTGCTTTTTAATGGCCGACCTCGTCTCTTTATCAAATTATATTTACATTGCTATGTGACACGTAATTGACTTGACCTCCACCCCGAGCGTGTGAAATGAGGAACCTGTCTTTGTTAAGGCAAGACATTTTTTTCCCCGGGGCCAGAGACATAAAGAGAGACTTTTGTAAGAGTATTGAGGATCCCCGTCGAACGAGAAGACGAACTTCCTTCCAACTTCCATCGGACGTGAGAAGAAACTTCTTTCGGGCCAGAGACATAAAAAGAGACTTTTGTAAGAGTATTGAGGATCCCCGTCGTACATGAAGACAAACTTCCTTCCCAACTTCCATCGGAAGAGAGTTTGAGATCCCGTGACTTCATTTGGCCCGCTCATTTCTCTTCAAAGCTACAACTATCTTTGTCGATCTCCATCGGCTTAAGTTGACGACCATGAAGGTGGATAGCACTTACTAATGTATCACTCAGACAATTTTTCTGTCACTCCTTGTGAGATTCGGGTGTTACAGACTCACGTTACAATAACATTGATGTTCTCATTCGTGGCTGCCACTATATTGTGGAATTATTCATTTGGTCATGCCACTTATAACAACCGGCCCAAACCCATGTTTGAGGAGTTTGAAACGAGTACTCAACAGAGGTGGACTACACTTCCCTAAATCATTCAATTATCCTTCTCCCGCTCTAATTGGAACTTGAGGTGCTACAAATAATAATATAAAATTAAATTGCTTATCCGAGAAACCTGATCTAATTCGATAAGATTTGAAACATAGCCATATGTACATTTTTTATTAATCAATCTATTCTTCAACCTGAAAAGAGATAAAATGTTTTTCTCTCGGGAAAATACTGTGAACCACATTGATTTTCTCTTACCTTCGTTTTGCATCACGACATAATAAAATATACATTTCACACCTAGGTATCAAAAAATCACATTTCACACCTTAAAAAAATGAGAGACTATGGGAAATTGGGAGGGTGAAGTATATGATTTGAAACTAGGCAGCGCAAAATCTAACTTCTAAAACTATGCGATGCATGGTGTCGTGAAGGAGAAAGTTGATGATGACTCTGGCACGTAACATTTATCTCTTGTAATTTGTCTTATATAAATTAAGCATACTAAAATTGGCTACAAAATTGCTATATCAACTTATGTAGCCAAACTTTATCATTTCACACTCTTATTTGAAGAGGGAGAATTATCAAAAAAGTCCTAAACCTATTGCAATTGTGCCAATTTAGTCCTAAACTTTTTTTTTTTAGCTAATTTAGTTTTAAACCTTTTATAATTGTGCCAATTCAGTCCATCTGACCAAAATTGACTAGCCGAACGCTGACGTGGACACTGGCCATCTGGTGAATGTTGACGTGGCAATTTTTAATTTTTTTAATTTTTTTTTCGAATTTTTGAATTATTTGTTTCTCTTTTTTTCCCCATTTTTTCTTCCTCTGGCCGGCTGGCGACATTAGCCTCACCGGCCACTGGTGAGGCTCGCCCCCGCCGGCCACTGGTGAAGGCGAGCCTTGCCCAGCGACGGTGAGGCCGCCGTCGCCACATCCAGCGAGGAGCCTCGCCAGTGGCCGACGAGGCTGCCATCGCTAGATCTTGCGAGGGTAGACCTCGCCAAGCGCCAGCGAGCTCGGCCCTCGCCAAGGTTGGGCGGGGCCGAGCCTCGCCAGATCTAGTGGGGCCTCGCCCAACCAAGGCGAGGGTCGACCTCACCGGTGGCCGGCGAGGCTCGACGCCAGATCCGGGCGACGGCAGCCTCGCCGGCCACTGGCAACACTCCTCACCATTGTTGGGTGAGGCCAAGCCTCACCGGATGTGGTGACGGTGGCCTCGCCGTCGCTAGGTGAGGCTTGCCTTCGCCAATGGCTGGCGGAGCGAGCCTTGCTGGCCCTAGCTCCGGCCAAAGGAAGAAGAAAATGGGGAAAAAAAATTAAAATTTAAAAATTTAAAAATTTTGAAAAAAAAAATATTAAAAATTGCCACGTTAGTGTTTGTGGATGGCCGGTGTCTACGTCAGCGTCCGGCCAGCCAATTTTGGTCCGATGAACTGAATTAGCACAATTGTAAAAGGTTTAGAACTAAATTAGCTAAAAAAAAGTTTAGGATATTGGCACAATTACAATAGGTTTATGACTTTTTTGGTAATCCTCCCTATTTGAAGACATACTTGCAATCTGATACATCGGTTAATATATCAACTTCATAAGCCACTCTTAATACGTTTGTGCGCCAAAATGAAGAAGGAGAGAGGTAGAGCTGTCATCGTTAATATTGGTCCTTCTCTCCTAAAATAACTGCGGTCCATAGTTTTGTTTCTTGCTAATACGGTACCACGACCAAACATTTAACTATAGGCTATACAGAATGGCAAATGAAATGGACGTATATCAAAGTTCAAATAGATAAAACGAGAAGAAAAAGACTATGTAGAATAGAGAAGGAAAAAATTACATGATTATCTAAAGGCAAACTATTTAGAAAATGGAACCAATGCTCACAATCTCCAATCAAACTTATCAGGATAGCAAAACCATAAGAATAGAGTAGGAAAAATCGAGTACCACATCATAAATACGGAAAGAAAAACCCCTCTTTTATATGTGCATTTACATTTACTTATATATGATATCAGCTCATTTATTTTACAAGACTCAATTATAGGCACCCTACCTCATTTGCTTCCAAAGACCCTCTTTTCCCTGTATGTATAACATGGCCGGTGGAGCATGTCGTGAGCCTTTACATAAAAAGGGATTAGCATAAAAATTAGAGTTCGTAATTAATTGACCTCATAATTAATAGAATTCGTTAATATGGAGAAGTCATTTTTGGGGCAACAACTAATTAATAATTGTTGCAACTCTCCTTAAGGCAGAGGACATGTTTAGAAGTAATGTCAAGTTGGGGACCAATAGTTCTCAATCGGCGCAAGTTCTCCAAACTCTTTCCTTGAGCACATTGGGATTTTTCGTTTCCATTGATTCTAAAAGAATTCGATGATGTAAAGGAGCCATCACTAGCATATTTGGGCCGGCTAGGAGCCAAGTGAAATGTAGGATTATATCTCACTTCCTACGCAATTAGAGATCTATGCACAGGGATTTGATTACATTAATTATCCAATTAATGCCTTTCGGTGCCTAAACTTGATTATTTATCAACTAAGTATCTGTCTTTTTTATCCAATTATGAGTCCTAAAGTTCTCGCCTACTAAGTGTCCCCAAGCGATGTTTTTGTGTTCATTACAATCCTAGAATGTAACGTATCTCCAACTAAGAAAAACAAATTACAACACAAAAGGTAACATAAGAGAAATCACAACACACATCATGAGTAACAATGAAGGGCGAGTAAAAGATAAAGGGCGAGAAAACTAACCCAATACGAATCAAGTGAAAAATATAACATAGTCTTGTTATTAAGCCCCAGGACAACAACCCTGCCAGCTAAATTCATATGGATCTAAGTTTTCTAAAAGACTAATCTCTCATCTCTCTAAACCTAAACCTAAACCTAAACTAAACTAATCTAAATTTAATATCGCGATTTAATTAGCTCATCAAGACCTATTTTCTAAACCTTTTCCAATATTCATTTTTTCGACTTTTTTTTTGTCCCTTTTTTCGGTCCCTTGCCTCCAGATGCTTCTCTAAAATTCCTTCTACCTTTTCATTCCTTTCCTCTTTCAATGTTTGTTCAACTCGCTCATTACTCTTTACTCATTTACAGACGTATATGCACAAACGCTCACCAAACACCTCACTGCTTGTTGTTTTTATCCTTTTTCTCATACCTTTCAATGTTTGTTCACGGCAAAGAACGAATCCATCTAACATCAGACCTTCTTAGGCCATCAACAGATTCATGAGTGAGGCATATCTCCTCTATACCGGTATCCGAATTCACCGGCCCACGTATTTTGCACTACAAAGGGTTTTACCGTCATATTATCTCCAGACAAAATCACATTATAATGCAAGAAAATAGGTGCATCTGCTTCGAGAGATATTTGCTCTCTTATCGGATCAATATGAAAGCTTCCCAGGCCACTATGAGGAATGGCGATCAGTGCAATTGAGGAAATCTCAATAAGCCCACAAAACATTTCAAGGAAAAGCGCGAGTATAATTGAATTCAGAAGCGCAAAATTATCAAGCATCGTTAAAGCAATACCTTTTTTTTTTCACAACCACAACGCCTATCAGCCGAGCAATAAGCTACAAAACCAGGAAGCATATGTTAGAACTAGTACGAGCACCTAGAGGGGGGGTGAATAGGTGACTAAGACGATTTTTATAAATTTAACAGAATGTATAGACAACTTATTTAATGAAGGATCAAGGATTTGAAAACAATAATCCATGCAAGTGAAAGCAATGAAAAATAAAAGAATTAGGGATAGAGAATCAAGACTCCAGATTTATAGTGGTTCGGCTTAGACCAAGCCTACGTCCACTCTCCCGCACGGACAACCCTCTGGCTGGATTTCACTAAGAATCAAAAAGAGAATTTACAGTCTCACGCCCTTGATTCCACAGTGTAGAGACTCTACTACACTTCCTCAAAGTCTCACCACACTTCAGTCTCTCTTTTGATTACAAGTATAGCTCGAAGAATAGGATCACAAAATAACAAGGAGATTCAGACTTTGGCATTCTTCTATCTGGCACCCTTCAACAACTTGAGCGTCTCTCTTAAATACTTCTTCATGCCTTCATTACCGTTAGCACCTTCCAAAGAAGTTCTTCCAATCAACCCGTTGGACAGAATCAATTTAGAGAGATCTCGAGCTCTTTAAGGCAAGTGTTGATAGCCCATCAATCCTGTTCGCCCATACAATCAGGATTTTGGTGTCCATAAGTAGAACCTTCCAAATATAAGTTGCGAATCTAGAGAATCTAGATTATTCGAATACGAATATAAGATCTTGTAGTGCTAATTCCAGTCGAGAGATATTCCTTAACCGTTAGAGTCAAAACCATACTAGATAGAATTAGAATAGAAGTTTTAACTTTGTCAGTCTGGAAACTATCCATGAGAGTAGACTTTGAAACTTGAGTCTTGGTATCTTCAGACTTTGGTCTTCAGACTTTGCCAGTAGAGTCTACAAGTCTTCAGACTAGACTGATGGAAATTTTTTGTCGACTTCAAAATACCTTAAGAGAATTTTTCCAACAATCTCCCCATTTTTTATGGTGACAAAACTTTCCTGCAGATTTGAATACTATTACCCTGCAATACAACATTTAAGCTAGCAATGATATCTCATAAAAGATTAGAGTAAATATAGTAAAAGTTGTCCTGTACACAGATCTGCATCCACAAAAAACAAATTAATCATGTACAGATATTAATCAACTATCTTTATCTATCTTAATAGCTTAAAGTAATGCAATAATAAGCAAGCAATCCAAAACTCAAGATAAAGTCATAAAGTCAAACACAACCAAACAAAATATTAAATCCAAAGAGTGTTTAAAAACTGAAAGTTTGGAATGTAAATCTGCAAAAACTTCTCCCCCTTTTTGTCAGCATAAAAAGGTGAGAAAGTCAAGGTGCGCGAGGAATGCAAACAAGTTGAAAGTCTTCCATTGACTTGACAGTTTTCTCCAGTTTCCTCAAATCCTCCTGCAGTTGAGTGAGAGCTGTGCCTTTGGCAGTGGCTTGAACCTGAAGTTGAATCTGTTTAATTTGATCTTGCAAGGAGATGAACATGGCATGATTCTCATTCTGCAATGTCTGAAATTTGCATCCTAAAGCATATATTTGGCCTTTGAGCTCCAAAATGATTTCAAGCAGTCTGCTAAAATCTCCTGAATGGTCAGTTTGCGTGCTTGCTTCAACATGGTCTGATTGTGGAGTTAAGCCAGTGGAGCGAATATCAGCAGGAAAATCAATATTTGGAGATGTTGCCTCTTCCTCAGAAAAATGAGAGGCATGAACATCCTCTGCACCAGCAGGTGATCGACTAACACTTGCACTGGTAAAAGTTAAGAGATGAACACTCTCTCTTTGAATATCTCCCCCGTTTGTTTCAATACCTTCGGAGGAGAGAAGTATTCTTTTGCCGAGAAACTTCTTCGGTGTCAAGATGTCTTTGATCCTCCTTTTCGTTGGAGAATCTCGCTCGGCCTTCTTCAGCATGTTGTTCTTCTGGCTGTTGCTGTGAGTCTGTTTTGGCTGGTTCTTATTCTTCTTCTTCTTCTGATGTCTGCAAGGATTCCTTCTCCTGGTTCCCTTTCTCAGTTTCTTCTTCAACTTGTTGTTCTGGTTCTGCTGACTCAGGAACAGAATGCTGTGAAACAAAGGCAGATATAGGAATATCATCCTCATCATCTTCATCCTCCAAGATGATTGCCCGCCTCTTCTTGGTAGGACCAGTCATAGGATCTTTTCTTTTCCTCTTTGCAGCAGATGAGTCTTGTCTGGTCTTGACAGGGGTTTTCTCTTTGAACTACTCAAGCTTTTTGCTGAGTTCTTTCAGACGCATTTTAGTAATCATCCTCAGCCCGATGACCATTTGATCAATAGTCTTCACAGATAGAATGTTAGGAGGCTGAATGTTCAAATGTCTGAATAAACGAGTGATGAGAACATCATAAGGGAGTTTTCCCTTGTCCTTCGCCATAGACCGATACATGTGGAACATGATGGTATGGGGCAAGGAAAAGTTAAGACCGATCTTGATGGCATACATCAGTTTTGCTTCAGAAATGGATACATCTGTCTTCGATGTCGACTTAGGTCTGAGACAGTTGATCACAATTTTGTGAAGCATAATGTTTGAAGTATTCATCCTTGAATAGGAGAGACGGCCTTCTCGCGATTCTCGTCTCTCACAAGCTCCGAGTTGCATGGCTAACACGAAATTGACTGGAAAGCTCCTCTTTCCACACCAATAACGTCAGCCAGAGTATCTGTGTCAACCACATACTCTTTATCCCTCACACTAAAAGAAAAACTATTTGCATCAAGAAAACTGAGGTTAGAATAAAAATAAGCCGTCAATTCAGAATGAGCAACCTCGCTCCGCATGAACTGATGAAGTTGAAGCTTCTCAAACTTCTCCCTTAAATTGATGCTTAACAGATCGAGAAAATCAAAATCCACAGTTCGTGGGTTCATCACCCCATGCTTCAGCAATCTTGCATACACCGCTTGTGTTCCTCCGATCGAAACAATTCGTCTCTCTTTCTCCGAAGAGTTGCAGCCACACTCATCCTAGGCTTAAAATGCACAAATATCTTCTCATCATCATCTTTCCCCTCAGGCTGATTGACACTACCAAAGCGAGGGTCACTCGGAAAGTTTGCAAAAGTCTTTGCCGCTGTTCCAACAAGAACAACACCCGATCGTTCCATCACAGTTAGAAAATGAGTCTCATTTCTATAGCCCTTCTCTTTTAAGAATTCGTCAATAAACGACATTCATGAACCCCCTTCTTTCAAAGCAGAGTAAAGCCTATATACAAATGCTTGCTTAAGAGATCTTACTGGTTCAGCATCCTCAATGATGTCTTCCTTTGCATGTTGAGGGTTACGAACATGAGATCTAGTGGAAGAAGTGCGCTGTTGAGAATGTTGGTGCATCTGTCCACTTGGAGAGTCTCCTTCTTCAGTAAGATCAAAGTGTGTAGGCCCCTCACCCGAGCCTTGTGGTCCCCTACTTGCTATTCTGGAAGATTTTCTTTGGTACGACATTATCACTGTCTTTGAGAGAACTTTCACACTTGTATCGCAAGAAAGATGAAAACTTGAAGAGAAGAACTTGCGAAGGAAAATCTCGGAGAGTGAAAAATTTGTGATCTAGGGTTTTTGGGTAAAGTGAAAAAGAGGAAGAGAAAGAGTATAAAAGGCAATCGATACAGGGTATCTGAAGCGTCACAAAAAGGAAAAAATAAAAATACATTTTCTAAAATAATTGCCTTTTTAAACAAATCGATAACCACCCCTGTTTAAAAATAACTGCCTTAATAATATTAATTAGAGATAAACATGCGGTCTTACCTTTTCGAGATATTAGTTTAAACGAGTAAATGAACTGTAATTGAAATAACTTATAGTCGTGACGTTTGGTCTTCTAAGTCTGAACTTTTGAGTTTGATACTTTTCAGACTTAGATCCCGAGTCCGAACTTCAACGGTCTTCGGGAGATAAAATGTTGAGTCTTGAACGAATAGACTCAAATAAACTTTTCTCAAGCGGCTTTGTGAAGATGTCCGCGGTTGATTCTTTGAGTCGATAAACCGTATCAATACTTCTTTATTCTGAACATGATCTCTTATAAAATGATGTTGAATTTCAATATGTTTTGCTCTTGAATGTAGAATAGGATTCTTTGTAAGATTGATTGCACTAGTATTGTCACATTTGATCTCGGTACAAGAGTCTTTGATACCAAAGTCTCGTAGTTGTTGTTTTATCCAGAGTATTTGAGAACAGCAACTTCCAAGGGTTACGTATTCGCTTCATTTGTTGAAAGAGCTACGATTTTTGCTTCCTTGAAAACCAAGATACTGCCCTATTACCGAGTAATTGACAACTGCCAGAAGTGCTTTTTCTTTCAACTCTACAACCTGCAAGATCTGCGTCTGAATAACCAAGAAGAGTAAAGTCTCTTTCTTTGGGATACCATAGACCAATCTTAGCAGTAGTTACAACATATTTAATGATACGTTTAGCAGCACTTAAATGAGATTCCTTAGGATCTGATTGAAATCTAGCACATATGCAAACACTAAATAATATGTCGTCTAGATGCGTAAGATAAATAAGTGAACCAATGATACTCCCGTATAATTTTTGGTCGACTTTCTTCCCCGCTTCATCTTTGTCTATCTTCAAAGAACTTGACATAGGTATGTCAGTCTTTTTGCAATTCTCCAGACCGAACTTTTTAACAAGTTCTTTCGCATATTTTTCTTGATGAATAAAGATTCCTTCTTTCAGTTGTTTTACTTGTAGACCAAGGAAGAATGATAGTTCACCCATCATGCTCATCTCGAATTCATCCTGCATAGACTTAGAAAATTTCTTGCACAAATTCTCATTAGATGATCCAAATATAATATCATCAACATAAATTTGAACGAGTAAAAGCTTTTACCTTCCTTTTTAATGAATAAAGTAGTATCTACATTTCCTTTATTGAAACCACTTTGAATTAAAAAATTACTTAGCCTTTCATACCAAGCTCGAGGAGCTTGTTTTAATCCATATAAAACTTTCTTCAGTCTGAACACTGAGTCTGGTTTCTTTGAGTCTTCAAATCCAGGAGGTTGTTCCATATAGACTTCTTCTTGGATAAATCCATTCAGGAATGCGCTTTTGACGTCCATTTAGAATAACTTGAAATTCTTATAACATGCAAAAGTAAGTAATAATCTGATTGCTTCTAACCTTGCTACAGGAGCGTAAGTCCCATAATAATCTATCCCTTCTTCTTGCGTGTATCCTTTAGCCACGAGTCTTGCTTTGTTTCTTGTCACTTTGCCTTTTTCATCGACTTTGTTCCTGAAAACCCATTTAGCTACAATAATAGATTTACCTTTTGGTTTAGGAGTTAATTCCCAAACGTTGTTAATACTGAATTCTCTGAGCTCTTCTTGCATTGCTTCAATCCAGCTTTCATCAGCTAAGGCTTCTTCAATGTTTTTAGGTTCTATTTCAGAAATAAGTGCAACAACACTAGACTCTTCTCGCCTTTTGGATCTTGTTCAAATTCCCTCATTAACGTTTCCAATAATGAGTTCTTCGAGATGACTAGACTTGTGCTTCCAAGCATTCTTGGACAAGTCGATAGATTGTTGATCTTTTTCTTGAGTTGATTCTTCATCGGTAACTTGTTGTACCGCTTCTAAATTTTGAACCGCTTCAAGGGAGGTAGATCTAGTAGAGTCTCTGGAGTGCATTCTCCCGATTCTTCGGTCCGAATTGGCTGAATTTGTGGAGAGTCTTGAAATTTGACGTTCATTGATTCTTTCACGTCCGAGTCTTCTTGTTGAATACTCGTAGGCTTTGCTTGCGGTTGAGTAACCAAGAAAAATCCTTCATCTGATTTTTCTTCAAACTTACCAACTCGATCATTTGCATTCTTCAGAATAAAGCATTTACAACCAAATACTTGAAAATAAGAAACAATTGGTTTCTTTCCTTTAAAAATTTCATAAGGGGTTTTCTCAAGAATTGGCCTTAAAAATACTCTGTTAATAATATAGCAAGCAATCAAAACAGCTTCAACCCAAAACCTTGATGAAATATTACTTGCAATTAATAGAGTCCTTGCCATTTCTCGTAAAGACCTATTCTTCCTTTCCACAACCCCATTCTGTTCTGGTGTGTATGGAGATGAGAATTTATGCTAAAAACCAGATTCATCACAGAATTTAGTAAAGTCTAGATTTTCAAACTCACCTCCATGGTCTATACGAATACTTGAAATAGTGTGACCTTTCTCATTCTGCACCTTCTTAGCAAATTTTGAAAAGTGAGAGAAAGTCTCAAACTTACTTGCAAGAAAGTAGACCCAAGTAAATCGTGAATAATCATCCACTATTACTAGGCAAAACCTTTTTCCACCAATGCTTTGCGTTCTTGTAGGTCCAAAAAAATCCATATGCAGAAGCTGCAGTACATGATTAGTGGAAACTTTATTTATTGGTTTGTAAGAATTTCTAACCTGTTTACCCAGTACGCATGGTGTGCATAGATCAGACTTTAAGTAATTGAGAATAGGCAATCCTTGAACAAGTTTCTTGGAAGAGATCTTGGTAATTTGCTTTATGTTGGTATGGCCAAGCTTTCTGTGCCATAGATTAACTTCATCTTGTACTGATATTAAGCACTGTAATCTTTCTTGATTCACATCCAAAAGATAGATATTTCCATGTCTACGTCCAGTAAAAGATTGAGTAAAGTCTTTACTGATTCCTAAGCACGTTCCTTCCTAGAAATTGATCTTGAATCCAGTATCGCACAATTGGCTTATGCTAAGCAAATTGTAATTTAATCATTCCACTAAGGAAACATTGTTGATTGATAGACTTCCAATTTTTACTGTTCCGCGACCAATACTCATTCCTTTATTGTTACCACCAAAAGAAACTTTTCCTCCATCTATCTAGATAAGTTTTATGAAGCATCTTGAGTCTCCTGTCATATGTCTTGAGCAGCCACTATCTAGATACCATTTAATCTTCCTTTTGATAGTGACTTGCAATTAAGAAGAATTCAAGCTTTCTTTGGTACCCACATCATTTTGGGTCCAGAAGAGTTAGAGCAATAAACAGTCTTTGCCCAATTCCTTTTAACAGGTCTCCAAACCAAATGAAATTATTTCTCAAAATGTTATGAGCTTTGATACTTTGAATATTTTAGAGCATTTTGGCCAACAGGTTTTACAAAGATTTTTTGGAAATGATTTTTATAAGCAACTTTGGTTGGTCTTTGTTTGATTCTTTCCTTCACATTTGGGAAATCAATTAGTGAAATAGTTTCAGAAGTCATACCGAGACCTAACTTATCAAAGTAGGGTCTTTGTATCGAAAGAATCTTATCCAATTTTTCAGAACCATTTGAAAATCTTTTTGATATGTTAGAAATATCATTTTTCAAATGATTATTTTCTTTGGAAACAGAGTCTGAGTTTTCTTTCAAGATTGTAAAGTTCTTATCTAACTTTTCAAACTTTTCTTTCCAAATTTTCTCCTGTTGCTTCAATGTAGAATTCTCCTTTTTTTTAATTCGGAGATCCTCTTAAGAGAGGTTTTTAGACCAAGACATAGTTCATCAATATATCTCGAAACTTTGACAGGAATTTTTAGATTACTAACCTCAAGCTCACTGTCTGAGTCCGTATCTCTCAAGGTCCGAGTTTGAATCAGATTTTGCCATCAAACATATATTGGCATAATCATCATCACTTTCTTCACATTCAGTATCACTCCAAGTCTCTGCTTTGAGTGCCTTTCTGTATTTCTCAGCCTTTCCTTTCCTTTTCCTTAACAGAGGACAGTTGGGTTTGATGTGTCCCTTTTTCTTGCATTCAAAGCAAGTTACTTATTTGTTGGAATCATCTTCCTCTGTTGATTTGTTCTAAAACATTTGTGAGCTTTGTTTCTTCCAATTGAATTTTCTTCCCTTTCTGTTAAGCTTTCTGAATCTCTTTATCATGAGTGCTAGTTTTTCATCATCTAGATCTTCTTCGGAGTCTGTATCATCAGAATAATCATTAGACTTTAAGGCAATAGATTTCTTACCTTCTGAATCTTCTTCTTCGTTGGTGTGCTCTACATCATAAGACTGAAGAGTTCCAACTAGTTCATCTATAGAGAGTGGAGCAATCCTCGGTGTCTCCCTTATTGAAGTCTTTATGTAATTCCAATATGAGTCCATGCAGAAGTTTGTTGACCTTCATATGTCCTGAGATTGGATGTCCCTGATATTCAAGACCATTCACAATTTCAGTAAAACGGCTAAACATGTCAATTATTGATTCTCCTGATCTCATCTTGAAAACTTCATATTGTCTCAAAAGAATGTTGATCCTTGTTTCTTTCACTCGATCAGTTCCTTCATAGGTGATGTGAAGCCTATCCCAAACTTCTTTTGCTGTATCACAAGAGGATATTCTGTTATACTCAGAAGGGGATAAAGCACAATATAAGGAATAAATGGCTTTAGCGTCAAGAGTCGGTCTCTTGGTTATTTCTTCTTGAGTCATCTCGATAGAAACAGCAACTTCTTTTCCTCTCTCTGATTCTGATGCAGCAGCAGGAATGATTCCTTTGTCTACTACTTCCCATTCCAAGGGATCTTTCGATCTTAGGAATGCTTTCATCTTGTTTTTCCATATGCCGTAGTCTTTTCCATCAAAGTATGGAGGTCTGGTGTTGCTTTGACCTTCAACCAACCCTGTAGGCAACATACTAGCCATAGATCTTTTACTTAGAAGTAAAAACACTTCTAATAAACGAGTACACAAGCTCTGATACCAATTGTTAGAACTAGTACGAGCACCTAGAGGGGGGTGAATAGGTGACTAAGACGATTTTTATAAATTTAACAGAATGTATAGACAACTTATTTAATGAAGGATCAAGGATTTGAAAATAATAATCGCTGCAAGTGAAAGCAATGAAAAATAAAAGAATTAGGGATAGAGAATCAAGACTCCAGATTTATAGTGGTTCGGCTTAGACCAAGCCTACGTCCACTCTCCCGCACGGACAGCCCTCTGGCTGGATTTCACTAAGAATCAAAAAGAGAATTTACAGTCTCACGCCCTTGATTCCACAGTGTAAAGACTCTACTACACTTCCTCAAGGTCTCACCACACTTCAGTCTCTCTTTTGATTACAAGTATAGCTCGAAGAATAGGATCATAAAATAACAAGGAGATTCAGACTTTGGAATTCTTCTATTTGGCACCCTTCAACAACTTGAGCGTCTCTCTTAAATACTTCTTCATGCTTTCATTACCGTTGGCACCTTCCAAAGAAGTTCTTCCAATCAACCCGTTGGACAGAATCAATTTAGAGAGATCTCGAGCTCTTTAAGGCAAGTGTTGATGGCCCATCAATCTTGTTCGCCCATACAATTAGGATCTTGGTTTCCATAAGTAGAACCTTCCAAATATAAGTTGCGAATCTAGATTATTCGAATACGAATATAAGATCTTGTAGTGCTAATTCCAGTCGAGAGATATTCCTTAACCGTTGGAGTCAAAACCATACTAGATAGAATCAGAATAGAAGTTTTAACTTTGTCGGTCTAGAAACTATCCATGAGAGTAGACTTTGAAACTTGAGTCTTGATATCTTCAGACCTTGGTCTTTAGACTTTGCCAGTAGAGTCTGCAAGTTTTAGACTAGACTGATGGAAATGTTTTGTCGATTTCAAAATACCTTAAGAGAATTTTTCCAACAGCATAATCTTCATCCAGTGAACAAAACTTGTCAGATGCCAACAAATTCATGACCACTTGATTTTACTATATTACTTTATGGCATAAGTTGACATGCTTTGCTCATCCAAAGATTTGATTAACATGAATCTGTACATGACATAAAGGGTAAGGAAAGTATATCGGGATAAGAGACAATGGATAAGGACGGATTTGGACGAAAATCATGTAGTCATATGTCAACGGTCGATAGGTTTTTGACTGTGAAATAGCCCCTACGGCCGCCAGGTGAGATAAGAGCACTAGGTCATCCTTCCTTTTATAGTTGGAATCACATCCTTGTATTGGATCGTACCATGCCTAGTTTAGCTCAAGCACCCAATTCCTCGAGAGAGATACGCAAAACATTTTGGCATAATAACTAGTTTCGGGCCTGCCATAGCCTCATCAAGAGAGCGACATTAACTCTTGACCAATTTATGTGCGAGAGGCTAACCACGTCTTTAGAGCTTCTAATAGTTATAATCGTTCTATTCTAGAACTCTTAGCACAAACACCCTAATGTCATTCCTATCATCCCCTATGTATCACTCACTCTTCATGCCGACAACACCAAGCAACACTCACAAAGGTGTGAAAGCATGAGAACTCCATTTGTGACATTCTCCCCCACTCAATTTCGCAACACCTTCGTTGTGGGCTGTTTGTCACTTCCTTGTGTTCTTCAACCATCAAGTTGCTCCTTCGGCACTTACATGAATGACAATGCTCACCCAACAAAATAGGCCACTCTCCTCCACTGGTAGCTTCCCTTGATCATAGTCATTTATGCATATCTGGTCACTTGTGCTCTCCCTAAAAGGTGTGGCATCTGAAGCCAATTGCACTCTCTTAGCAGCACCTACTTTTGCCTACTAGGCTTCTTGTAATCTCAACAAACCAATGGAAATTTCTCCCCTTGTTGGAAATGTGGTAATAGACCTCCTCTTGAGATTCATCAATTGATCTAAGAATGTTTTCCTTATTTAATGAGCAATTTGGTTCTTTCTTGTGCCCCATTGCCATCCTAGAAGCTAGACAAGAGCCATACCTTGTTCGAGCCCTCTTAGCCTTGGCAATCGCTTTCCACCCTCTTTGGACCGGGTAGACCATAGGCTTTCCCTGAATCACCCACCTACTAGAGAAATCCTGCTCTAATGCCATTTGTCGATTGATGAATGAAATGTAGCGCAACCCTAATTTTGTCAACTCTTTAAAAATTACTAACCCTAATTAGAGTCATTCAACGATTTTTCTCTAATTAAGTTACAGACTAGTTTTGGATCACCCTAGTTTTGGATCACCAACTCCCATTGTCTAAAGACAATAATTTCATATTAAAGTTGGTATTGAAAGAGAAAAAAATTTGTAAGCAATTCAAATGAGAGTTAGGCATGCTATAAAAAAAAAAAAAAGCAAATAAAAGTTTGTGAACAAGAAGAAAAATTGGGAAATTAAAAAGAATCAAATAAATGTTTATTAATAACTGAAATGACAACCCTTTTTTGTATGGCAATTTAAGGGGAGGAAACTTGGAGGGTCGCACTAATTCAGGCCGGTAATCTCTAAGCGGAGTTAGTATATGTCAAGGACAGCTGAAAAAGGCAAATACAAATTAGAAACTCAATAGAAAATGAGGTAAATTATAAATAAAATAAAATAAAAAAACTCTGGTGAGTGATTCAAGGTTAGTGTATATGAAGCGTTTTTAAATGTCAGTTTTTGGTCGGTTCTACTCTATTCTTACTCTAACTCTCACTCTCAGACTTTTGTCATGCTTCCTTACAAAGCATGGAGTCGAAATCCACATTTGAAACTAAATCGTCCCCATCTCAACCCCTCCCTTGAGGAGGTGAGGATTCAAACCCCCCACCTCCCCCTTCCATGTTGGAATGGTGGCCACTAAGACAAATCTCAGTGATTATATGTCGGTTCAAAGATTGTTTATTTGCAAACTGTAAAAATAGTTGCTAATTTTACAAAACTGTGGGCCAATTGCCAACCAAAAAGTCACAAATCATTTTTCTACTAATAGTTTCTTTACGCTAACCGATACTTATTGAAATTTACTGGCGTTGAAAAATACATCCATGTTTTTGGACACAGAACAATAAGATTTTGCTTTTAAGAGCCCATAACTTACGTGGATTAAATAGGATTTTCATGAAACTTTGAACAGAGCTGCGTACGATAAAGTTAGACGTGACAGAAATTTATCCGAGAGTTTCAATTATCTTCACGTAGGTTTCGGCCAAAAAACCTCACTTCGCCAACCATGGATGGTCAGAATGGTCAATGGCAATGAAATGGGACGGACCGACAATCACGCAAGACAAGCATAAAAAGAGATCAGGTTTTACATGCACCCGATGTATGCTCCGGTGAATCCATTTCAATTCAGGTATGAGGGCATGTGAGTATGCAGGAGACCATAATATTTAATGACCGAAATAAAGTAGGATCTTGTGCTCCGGATGGAAACGAGAATTTTCTCGGAAGAAAAACAACCAAAGCAAATAAAGGAGAGATGTAAGGAAGTTTCCGGCCTAGACTTTCTCGTTGTAGAAGTCGAATTCTGTCCGTTAGTTTTCATGTAAAATTTTCCCACACGAGACTTCTCGAGTCAAATTCTCAGTCTTTTAATGCTAATATAAGTCCCTTTCAAGTCTCTTGCTCGGAAGATGGCCATCTTTCATAACTTGGAAATTCTAAGAATTAATCTATAATCCAATTTCAATAACTACTTAACATCAAACAATCTTATCCAAGGGTCCAATATAATCCCTAAAAGCAATCAGATAAAGAACTAAAATATCACATTCTAAAATTCTAAATCTATCAAAAGATGTAAATCAAATCTTGATGCGTCAGGCATAAAAAATGTTGAATTTTAATATATCAAGTTTGGGTCAAATTGGAACTTGGGTTGAAACATCGAGTCGAGAATCGGTTGAAGACAAGTCTTGCAAGGCATTCCTGATCCACGAATATAAGATGTGGTGTGTTGTCTGGGCTACCGCCCGCCAATCCAAAATGCACAATGAATAATTTAATGTTTTCTTTCTTTGCTAACTCTAGATGGGCTAACGGCGAGAAATTGTGAGAAAGAAACACTTTGTGAAATTGCTTGGATATAATCTAATGTTGGGAAACACTTGATCGAATAATTAAGCATGTAAATTCTTTAGACTCATAGTGGATCCTGCTTTCCTAGTAAATGTAGATACCAATTCAAACTGAACTGCATGAATCTTATTGTGACCTCTCTATGTTTTCTTGTCACAATTCCTAGGAATTGCTCTAATATTGTTGTTTGTGATTTATTGCACAATGTGCTAAAAGCATAAGTTTGTAACATGATCGTAAGTGTTCCATAGTAAAACTCAAATGATTAGTTTTCAGATAATCTTAATACGTACGATTGATAAATCAGATAACTTCTCCGGTACCTCTTCCTTTGTCACAAACCTTGATCCACAGCTATTGATAACGTGTAAAAGAAATTGCAACTTCTCAGCTAGAAAAGACATTCACTTCAAAAGCCCAACCTTACACAAGAATGCTTCATCACTTCGATCGAACTGGAATGAGAACAACCCCAGAAGAAAGAAACTAAACAACGATCATCAGGGTTTTTTTATTTTAACAACCATCAAGAACGTTTAGGAATTCCGATGCTAATTCTTCGAGGTGGCCCAACTGAGGCCGGTTCTGACAGAGGTACTAGTGACGCTGCTTTTCAAGGGTGGCACCGGCAGGAGAAACGGCGGTGGAGGCATTGACGTTAGCCTTGCTATGGGCGGCCATGACGGTGCTTGCAGATTTCTCAGATTGGCCCGCTTGCGGCCCATGGTCCTTTCCCGGTTTGCTTCCAACCACATCAATTTTGGAATTGACTACATGCAACAGAACGATGGAGTAGACATGAATCAACGAGCTAACACGGCTTATAGTCAGTTAATTTGATCGAATTGAATTGTTCTGGTGAAACAATTGACCATGTCTAGAGTACTCATTTGATTTTCACCAATTACTTTGAATACAACAAAGGTTTTTTTTTTTTAATTATTTTGTTAGTGTTTTTCGTACCAAAGAGTTAATTTTCTTGTAATCTCTTCGCATTCCATATGTTGAGGAAAATACCTTCCAAAACCCAAAAAGATAAAAGGTGTTGCACACATAAGAAGATCATATCCTCGACTACATCGGCATTGCATCTCAGTTGCAGGACCATAGAAAATACTTCCAATTTGTCCACCAAAGTGATGCACACATGACACAGGCAAATATTAGCAATAACCTAGTAGAGGAAATGTAGAGAGCGAGAGCGAGAGAGAGAATACCAGAAGGATCAAATGCGGCCGGGATCCGGGATGCCATCGAAGCCTCGAGCATTTGAAGAGAGAAAACGAGGGTCAGAAGACAAAAGAGGTTCTTGCACTCCATTTCTTTTGTGGTTTCCTCGGCTCTTTTCTTAGTCGCTCAACTTATGTTCCTGACTACGAGCTATTCGCTATTCACCGATGCGAAGCCTGCTAAATAATGCAAGGAAAGCCACAGATGCGTAAGCAACACGGACAGCTCGTCCCTTATCGCTCCTCTCCTTTCTTCCTTCTGCTTTTTAATGACCAACCACGTCCCTTATTTAAACTGCAATCATACTGCTGAGTCACACAAAAATTGACTGTGAACGTCATACCGAGCGTGGGACATAAGGAACAGAGCTTTATTGGAGCAAAGGCTGTTAAACTTCCGGGGCCGGTGGCATAAAAAGAGACTTTGTGAGAATATTAACGTGGGACAGAGCTTTACTTGCAGCTTCTGCGGGAGAGACCACGATAGGAGTTCAAGTGGAGACTAACGTTCGATCTCTCTCCTCTTCGCTTGCAATCTGTCACTTCATTTATTATATTAAAATTTGTAAACCAATCTTAATTAATCATATATATATCCCCGTCTCTATATGTGCACGCCAAAAGGAAGCAGAAGATAGTTCACCCGTCGCAATTGACATTGGCAAGCCATTGTTACAAGTGCAATCAGAAACATTTATAACTGTAAAATCCTACATCAAAGATTTCAAATTGAGAAAAATATAGCCATATAACTTTCTAGGGAACTCCAAAAATCTATCTACGATCAAATTACTTATCTAAATGGCTAAAACCGAACAGATAAAGAATAAGGATATCAAATTCTAAAAGTCTAAGTGTATCAAAGTAGTAAAATGTGTAAATCCAATCCTGATGTGCTGTGCATCACCAATGATGAAACGTAATGTCTCAAGTTCTTGCCAACTTGGAGTTTGGGTCGAAACAAGCATGGAGTCGAGAATGGCTCATAGGCAAGTTTTACGAAGCATCCCCCTACGAAATTAGGTGTCTGGGCTACCGCCCACCGATCTAGAGCCAAGATTAGGCCTCGTATCTGCTTTTTTAAGCAGACCCGAGGTGAACTGACCCTCGTAAACTTGTGTTTTCAAGTCTATTCCAGACCTATTTTCTTAAGATACGAATTAGAGCATCCAAGAGGAGTTTAAGATTTTCTTTCTGTAATTTTTCTACGTGAGATAATAGTGAGAAATTGTGAGAAAACACTTTGTGAGATTGCTTAGGTATAATTTAGGGTGGGGAAATATTAAAGCGGTTGAACAACTGAGCACGTGGGTTCTCCAGGCTCATAGTAGAGCTTTTGCAACTGCTTCCCTCATGGATGTAGATACAAATTCGGATTGAACCTTATGAATCGTGGTGTGATCTCTCTACATTTTTTTTTTTAAACCTTTCTATGGAATTGTCTCTAATTTTGTTGTTTGTGGTCCATCACACGATATGCTAAAAGCATAAATTTCTGTAACAACCAAGTTTATTTAGACCATTGATCATGCAACCCCATGATAGGATCCACGTTATTTATGTTCAGATAATCTAGGTCCATATGGTTTATAAATCATGTGGTAACTTCTCCGATATCTCTTCGCTTGCTTATGACAAATCTTGATACACAGCTTTAAATAACGTACGAAAGGAAATTGCAACTTCTCAGAAGACTTAAAGACATTTACTTCTAAAGCACGACCATACACGTGAATCGGACATGTTCCTTATACTGAAAAACACAACGTAACAAAGGAATACATCATCACTTCAATCGGACAACAACGAGAACAACCCCAGAAGAAAGAAACTAAACAATAATCATCAAACTTTTTTTTCTTTAAAACAACGAGAACAGCCCCAGAAGAAAGGAACTAAACAACAATCATCAAACTTTTTTTCTTTAAAACCATCAAGGATGTCATGGAATTGTGACGTCGGTTCTGGTAGCGGCGCTAGTGACGCTGCTTTTCGAGGTGGCATTGGTAGGAGAAACTGCGATGGGGACATTGACTTTAGCATTGCTAGGGGCGAAGACGACGGCAGCTTGCAAATGAGTTAGGTTGGCCGGCTTGCAGCCTCGTGATCTTTGTCGCCGGTGGAGGCACCGGCACCATTCCTAAGTTCGAATGATAGCTTGCTTTAATCTTCTCCCTCTTCTGTTTGCCCCCGTTTGCGTCGATTTTAGGGGGACGAATGCCTCATGCAATAGAATGGTGAAGCGGACATGAATGAACGAGTTAGCATGGTTTGTAATCAGTTAGTTCCATCGAATCGAACTGCATTTATGAAACAATGGACCGTGTCTAGAGTGCTTATTCAATCTTCATCAAGTACTTTGAATAGATTCAACCAAGGATCTTTCTTTTTATGATTATGCATTAGAGTCTTTCGTACCAAAGAGTTAATATTTCTTTAATTTCTCTGAGCTTCATACTACAAGGAAAGTGCCTATCAAAATCTGAAAAAATAAATAATTAAAAACAATAAACTGTTGGTCACATAAGAAAATCATATCCTCGACTACATCTAGCCTCTCGATCGCAAAAGGCAAAAAAAAAAAAAAAAAAAAAAAAAAAAAAAAAAAAAAAAAACATTTGTAGGTTTATTGAGCACAAAGTGATTATACAAGGGAAATATGCTTACTTCACTTGGCATACGGCTCGTAATATTAGGGATTAAAATTCTTGTAGAGATTACCCGCGTTCTTTTCTAAAGAAAATGCACAAGTTGTTTTTGGATAAGTCTAATTTCAATGTGTATCTCAATTTTTCCACTCTTATAGATTGATAAGTTGAAAATTTTCACAAACTCTCCGTGACAAATCATGTGAAATTAACTAAATTGTTTTTTATTTATGAAAAATTAAGGGCGAAACTTCCTTTAGCTTTAGTGCAACCCTCTTAGAACTAGTTCATCTATCTTACCCTCGAGATACTGCAACTTAATGTCCCAACTTTCTTTTTTAAAATTTTACTCCGATTGAAATTATTTGTATCGAAAAGGTTCTGCGTATGATCTACAATCACTATAGCTTATTTGTTATTCAGTCCGCCTTCATTATATATACATAGGCAGTGTTTTTACAATTAATTAAGTGAAAAGGAACTCGCCTTGTCCAAAAAAAAGAAAAGGAACCTGTCCAGATCCGACCAAGAAGGGGCAATTTTCCTAGTTGTGTACAAAAGCAGGGGCTGAATTGCAAAATGTGACTCTCTCTCTCTCTCTCTCTCTCTCTCTCTCTCTCTCTCTCTCTCTCTCTCTCTCTCTCTCTCTCTTCTTCGCATTTTGGGAGACAGTCCATTGTTGATGGCTTTGTCTGCTTTTGAGAGAGAGAGAGAGAAGCGGGGGAGCGAGAGGGAGGGAGAATTGTGGAAGTTATCGGAGCAGCTGCGGAGAGATTGCGAGTTTGACGAAGCACAACCCGTTGACACCCCCAACCCACCCCAACAAAAAAAAAAAGGCCATCCTACTTTTTTCCTGATCTATCTTTTGGAGTTTTCACATTCGTGTTTAGGCTGCTTGACTCGGAACCTAACCATCGTAACCCACGGCTTTCATTTCTTTGTAGCTTAGTAAAAACACGTCACTGTCTTCACATCACCTAGATTAAGATTGATCGTGCGTATCTAATGTGAGGTCCCCAAAAAGATGATCAATCTAGCTAGATATTCCTAGCCAATACTTCCATTATATCCACCAACCTTTTCTTCCATGCACACAAAATGACTCCTGATTTTCCTTTATGGACTAACAAAACTCTAATGAAGGAAAACAAGTAGAGATACATCCATTTATACAGAGTACCAGGAGGCCTATTTTCGGCCAGAACTCAGGATGCCATCGAATACTCAATCATGAGAAGAGAGAAAACAAGGATCAGAAGACGAGAGATTTTCTTGCTTTCCATTCTTTTTTTTTCTTTTTTTTTCTTTTTTTTGCTGTTGATAGTCGCTCTCAGTTTATGTTTCCGACCAAGAACCACTCGCCCGTGCTAGGTCTATTTAACAATGCATGTTGGACTGAGGACAGGCCGTGGATGCGTGAGCGACGCACACAGTTCGTCCCTCAGAGTGACGGGCCTCTCCTTCTCCTTTCTGCTTTCGAATGACACACACACGGTTCGCCTGGCTTCAACTCCGAGTGTGTGAAACGTAGAGCCTGCCTTTACTAAAGCAATCTCTTCCGGGCCAAAGCCTTGCGAGAGTCAGATGAGAAGGTGCCGCTAACAAAAGATTGATTCGCACTGAAAGGGATAGAACTTCACTTGCCACCCGCATAATGGTAGGATCGCGTCCGGCGAGAAATCTGATGTGTGAAACCGGGACTCGAGTCGAGCGGAAACATCCACTGTAGTCTGTCCCAATGTCCGTCGGACGTGAAGTTAATCTTCGTTTGGCCCAAACCAGGTGGAAGGGAGTTTGCACTCCCGTATTTGAGTTTTGGCATTCTCATTTCTATTCGAAGTTGAAACGGCCCCTGTCGATCCTTGTCAGCTAAGCCCCTCGAGTCGAAGGAGATCACCGGTGGATGGCACTTATACATGTATTAATCAACAATTTCTCGAGATAATTACCAAAAAAAAGTTATAAACAGATTGAATAGATACCAATTCAAATATAAATCTTCATTTGTCAATTTAAGTCCTACCTTTTTTTCAATTTGCCAATGTAGTCATTTCGGTTAATTTTGTTTAGAAATTACTAGGCATAGATACTGACCATCTTATGTGATACGGTTGTCACTAACGGTGACAATTTTTATTATTTTTTAAAATTTTTGAAATTTTCTAAAATTTTTATGAGAAAATTTTAAAAATATCATAAACTTTTGTGTTTTTGTCAATTCAGTCATAACCATTTTTCACATTTTGTTAATTGATTCCATTTGACTAATTTTGGCTATAAATCTTGACTTGGACATTAGCCATCTTGCATGGTACGAACGGCACTTACATGGATAGTTTTTAATTTTTAATTTTGCTTTTTTTCTTTGCTTTTCTTCTGTGTTTTTTTCCATTTGCCAACATGGATCGCTACGACCTTGTCAGCTGCAGGAAAGACCGAGCGAGGATTGTGGCGTCGTGAGTTGAGCCCGAGCTCATGCCAACATGAGCTTGAAGCTCAAGTGTCCATGGCCACAGGCTCCAAATCTTGTCCCGACGATGTCGAGCCCGAGCTCTCACCATCACCGGCATGAGCTTGAAGCTCAAGTGGTGGGTGAGGCTGGGCAAGGGTCGCCAGGACCTCATTAGCTGCGAGCAAGGGCCGGGATGCCCTTGCTTGTTGTGGGCGAGGGTCACGGTATCATGAGTTGAGCTCCAGTTCTCAAGGCTCGCAGCCATGGACGTGAGTTCTGGAGTTTGTGGCCATGGACACTTGAGCTTCAAGCTCACGGCCTTGTGAGCTCGAGCTTGAAGCAAAGGTTGTCTTCTTCCGGGGCCAGAGACATTAAAAGAGACTTCTGTGAGAGTATTAACGTAGGACAGAGCTTTACTTGCAGCTTCTACGGGTGAGACCGTGACTTAAGTTCAAGTGGAGACTTCCGTTCGATCTCTCTCCCCTTCGCTTAGTTGTCAGTCCATCCCAGCTTTCATCGTCTGTCAAGAGAATCTTCTTAGGCCCCAACCTTAGGGGAAGAGAGTCTGAGCTCCCGTGACTTCATTTGGCCCGCTCATTTCTCTTCAAAATTGTAACGATCGTCGTCGATCCTTGTCGGCTATAAGTCATTCGAAAAAGTTCTCGAGTTGATGACCGTGAAGGTGGATAGGCACTTATACACGTATCCCTCGACAATGTTTCGTCGCTACTTGTGGATAGCACTTAAGACCATTGATCACGCGAGCCCCAAGATAGAATCCACATTATTAATGTTTAGATAATCTTGATATATATGATTTATAAATCACGTGATAACTTCTCCGATACCTCTTGGCTTATGGCAAATCTTGATGCACAGCTTTGGTTAACGTATGAAAGAAAATTGCAACTTCTCATACTAAAAGACATTCACTTCTAAAGCTCAACCTTACGCGTGAATTGGACATGCTCGTTATACTAAAAAACACAACGCTACAAAGGAATACATCATCACTTCAATCGAACAAGAACGAGAACAACCCCAGAAGAAAGAAACTAAACAACGATCATCAAGGATGTCAAGGAATTGCGACGCTGGTTCCAGTAGTGGCACTAGTGACGCTGCTTCGAGGTGGCGCCAGTAGGAGAAACTGCGGTGGGGACATCGACTTTAGCATTGCTAGGGACGGAGACAACGGCGCTTGCAAATGTGTTAGGTTGGCCGGCTTTCCGAGAGCCGCCGGGTAGACTCCGGCGAGATACACATGCCTCATGCCAGCCAAACAGCGCGAAGGAATCTACCGAAAAGCTAGGAAAACGACGGGAACGGTGCATGACAACAATATAACCCCTAGCAACGCAAAAATAAACCAAAAGCCGAACCGGTCGAGGGTTGGATTCGGCACTTTCAGTGAGGCATTTCGTCGAACAGCTACTGGGCACTACCAAATTCGAAGGATTTCGGCTCAACCGAGCGTCTAACACGCTTTAAGGGTCTTCGAACATAACGTATAAAGAAGACAGGAGCAAAGTGCAAGGCAACGTGGGCCGGAGCTCGCGCGAACAGGTCGGTCGCGAGCTCCGGCCCGGCATTTTCCAGAAATGGAGCCGCGGGATTCAGAGGACCAACCTCGTCCGGGGAAGGGCTACGGTGGCAGCAGCGGGCGGACGGGCCTCCGGCGACAGCTAGCTGCTCCCTCAAGCTTCCTTCTTCTGGTTCGGTTTCTCCCCGCACTGCCCTCCTCTGTTCTCCCTGTTCTGTTCTCCTTGTTTCGGTATCTCTTCCCCTCTCTCCCGCTGCTCTCTCTTCTTCTTTTATGCTTTTGTTTTCTCTTTTGCAGGTCGTCGTCCTGCCGTGCCAGCTGCCGGCCAGGCTGATCCAGACCCGCAGATCGCGCTGGCCATCTGCCATCCCGATCTCCCTGCTCCATCATCGCTGCCGGTTCTGCTCTGCTTTCTGCAGGTCTGCGAAGACCAGTCGGAGAGAAGAAAAGAGAGAAGCGGGCCGGGCCGAAGGAGAGAAAAGGCTGGGCCGGCCCAGCGCGCGGGGGGGAAAGAGGAGAGGAAAGGGGGGGTCGGGTCGGGCCAAGGCTGGATCCGGCCCGACCCGACCATTTACGTTTTTTTTTCGACTTTTTTTAAAAATTAATTAATTTTTTTTGTAAATTTTTTTTTTTTTGATAAATTTTAAAACTAGTGACGTAAATGCTCCTAATGTCTATATATGATGCAATTTTAATGAAAACTTTTTTGTTAAGGGTTAGAATTTAATCCCTGATTTTCCAATGTAATTAATAAACACTTAAAACAAATTGTCAAAATTTAGGTGTCAACAATCGTTTATAATCAATTAACTCTATCTAATCAAGTTGCATTAGTGAAACAGTTGACCGTGTCTAGAGTGCTTATTTAATTTTCATCAAGCGCTTCGATTGGATTCAACCAAGGGTCTTTCCTTTTATGATTGTATGTTAGAGTTTTTTGTACCAAAAAGTTCATCTTTCTATGATTTCTTTGTGCTTCATATGACAAGGAAATTGCCCATCAAAATCTTACAAAAAAAATTGTTGGTCACATAAGAAAATCATAATAATTTTTAGGCTACTGTGAAAATAAGAGTTTATTGTGAACCTCAAATTCTTGAAGGGGTGGACCCCACAACAATTATTTATTTATTAATTTATTATTATTATTATTATTATTATTATTATTATCCATAACATATTATTATTCTCACGGTAGATTAAATACTATCACCTAATCATTTTTTTTCCTATATGTACTAACAAAACTCCAATAAAGGAAAGCAAGTAGAGATACATACACTTATGCAGAATACCAGGAGGTGTATTTTTTACCAGAACTCGAAATGTCATCGAATACTCAATCACGAGAAGAAAGAAGACAATGATTAGAAGACGAGATTTTCTTGCTCTCCATTCTTTTTGTGTGGTTTTCTCTTTCTCACAGTCGCTCAACTTACGAGCTCGACGAAGAACTGTTCACCCATGCAAAGCCTATTTAACAGTGCATGGCTGACCAAGGAAAGCCGCGGATGCGCGGGCAATGCAGACGGTTCGTTTCTCATTGCGACCGACCTCTCTCCTTCTTCATGCTTTCCAATCCACATGGTTCAGCCAACTTCAACTCCTAGAGGGTGATGTTATAATTTTATTTAATATGATCCCACATTAGTTAAATTACCTACATTAGACTTTTTGAGGATCTATTATCCAAATCTAGTTGCTGATAACTATAGAAATTGCCCGTATCTACTAGGGTTAGTCTTGATGGAAGACTATATCTGTTAGGATTTGTATGGGCATATATATAGGTCATCTAAGCTAAACCATCGGATTATTCTCATTATTCTAATTATCTATTAATCGGAGAACACACCATCAACATTGAGAAAGCAAATAGCTAGAAGTGCTTATTTATGATTGTTCAAGCTCCATTTATCTATTCTTGATATCATCAATGGCTGGAGGTTAGTACTAAATTTACATGTTTCCACAAATGATCCCAATCATTGGGATTATTGTTTTCCGCAAATTTTCTAGCAGTTGGTATCAAAGCTTGTCATATCTCTACCTTGATGATTTTCGTGGGGCTTTTGATTGAATAAAAAAGAAATTGGGGGCAAAATCTGGCTGGTGAGTTTGGCAAAATTTGTGCAACTCACCACCTGTCTTCAGTACTATCGCAGTGCCATGGGCAACAAAAGCCTTAAAGTAATTCGGCATTATGGTGATCATCAAAAGGCAAATTGTGTAGCGGAAATCGTGGTGGTTAGGGCATGTGTTTTGGGGAATTTTGCTTGATTTCAAACAATTTTTGGCCATTTTCACCAAATCTTGAACGGGTGTGGTCACGCTGGTGAGGTCTTGGTAACCCGCCACTTATTTTGGTTTAAAGTGGAGAACCTAGGGGTGAGCAAAAGGAACCACCCAAATTGGGAATCGCCCAAACCGTATCAAACTGACCGATTCGGTCCGGTTCTCAAAGACATCGGTCCGACTCCTGATTTCATGAAAATGGAATCAACACCATTTGGTCCAGTTCACGGTTCTAAAGCAAAAACCAACCACCTCGACCGGAATGACTTTTTATTTTAAAAATGTTTTACTTTCACAAAACACAATTTAATTTTAAATATTTGTGACAAGTGCATATGAAAAAGGATTGTGCCAAATTTAAGGGATGACTAAAAAAAAAGGTAACCAACTCTCAAGTATTTATTATGAATCTAATATGGTTGATGTGAGTCACAACACTTGGTGAATTGGTATTGGTTTTACAATCCATATTTCGAATTCCTTACAAGGTTTTCAAAACCAGCAGAAATCAGTAAGAAGTGAACAAAGTAGCTATTCAGGAAATAAGATGTGCATTTGCGTGTGAAAGCTATTAAGACATATAGATTAGTTCTCGATAATGGTTTTATTTTGAATTTAGAAAGAACCGTTTTATTCATAGTTTCTTTAGGAATTTAATTTCAATTTCAAGACTTGTACCATTGGGATACTCTTTTAAATTTTTAAGTTCTACATTCATTTTATTATATAAATCTGAAATTGTTTGGAGTGATATTTTGTCTAACGGTCTCTTTTGAATTTATTTATAAGACAGTGTCATTTATAATGCAATGCACGTTCATGATAATGATGGCATAAAGCAATGTATTGTGAAAGATGATTCCTTTATATTGTGACATCGGAGATTGAGACATATCTCCATAGATAAAATTAAGCGATCAGTAAATAATGTAATACTTAATACTCTATATTTTATTGATTATTATATCTGTGTGGACTGCATAAAGAGAAAGCAAACCAACAAGTCAAAGAAAGATACCAAGAGGAGTACGCAAATATTATTAATTATACATACAAATATTTGTAGTCCAAATATGGACTCAAATGGTCAGAGATACTTCATCTCTTTCATAGATGATTATTCACGATTCATGTATCTTTATTTGGTTTATAATAAGCACAAAGCGCTAGATGTCTTTAAAGAATTTGAAACCAAAGCAAAGAAATAATACGATAAGCAAATTAAGATCGTGAGATCCACTAGAGGTAGAGAATACTATAGTAGATACACTAAAGATTGACAAGCACTTGATCCATTTGCGAAGTTTCTTGAAGAGTTGGGATTATTGCCTAATATACTATGTTTGGTTCTCCGGACTAAAATAGTGTGGTAGAAAGAGGAAACCGAACTTTATTAGACATTGTGCGGAGTATGCTTAGTAACTCCAAACTTCCTAAGTCCTTGTTTACTGAGGCTCTTAAAACGGAAATCGAGTCTTGACCAAAGCCGTTCCTAAGATACTTTTTAAGTTATTTAAAGGTTGGAAACCAAGTTTACAACATGTACACGTATAGGCATGCCCATCTAAAGTAAGAGTCTATAATCCACAAAAAAGAAGTTAGACTCAAGGATTATAAGTGGATATTTCACTAGATATACGAAAAGTCCAAGGGACACATGTCTTATTGTCCATGTCACACCATTAGGTTTGTGGAACCTAGAAACTCTAAGTTTCTTGAAAATAACCCAATCAATAAGAGAGATCAATTCAAGGACCTTATTTCTGAATAAGATGATTCAGATACTCAACATTCCACTTCAGATACTGAATTGGTTGTTATTTATAACACCCCTTTAGTTCAACCAGTTGTCGAACAACCAATCGTTGAAATTTTACAACCTGCTAATATTAATCCGATAGATCCAACTGTTTAGTAATTACCACAAAATGTTGAGCATCAAGTTGAGCAACAGACTCCTTAGGAGAATATTGATGCAACATTAAGAAGATCTATAAAAATAAATCAGCAATTTCCTAGTGATTATGTTGTGCATCTGCAAGAATCTAACTATAATATTGAGCTAAAAATGATCATGAAACGTTTTCACAAGCCATGAGTTGTGATAAATCCAATTTGTGGTACAATGTCATGAAGGAAGAGATGAGTTCTATGGCATCTAACGAAATCTAGGATTTAGTAAAGTTACCCAATGAGGTGAGGGCCATTGATTGTAAATGGGTCTTTAAAAGTAAAGAAGATTCATTGGGCAACATTGAGAGATACATAGCCAAACTTATTGCCAAGGAATTCACTTAAAAGAAATGAATCGATTACACGGAGACATTTTCTTCTATATCTAAGAAAGATTATTTTTGTACTATTTTGGCATTGATTGTTCATTTTGATATGGAGTTTCATCAAATGGATATGAAAATAGCATTCCTCAATGAAAAACTAGAAGAAATTTTTACATGAAATAATCAGAAGGATTCTCCTATAATGCTAGTGAGCATTTAGTGTGCAAGCTTAAGAAGTCTTTGTATGGCTTGAAACAAGCATCCGCCAATGGTAGTTGAGATTCCATGAGGTCATCTATTCATTCAATTTTGTAGAGAATGTCATGGATCAATATATATATCAGAAGGTTAGTGAGAACAAGATTTGTTTTCTTGTCCTATATTTGGCTAACATTTTACTTACAATCAATGATAAAAGTTGCTATATGAGGTGAAACAATTTCTCTTTAAAAGTTTTGATATAAATAATATAGGTGAGACATCTTATGTCATTAGCATTAAGATCCATAGGGATAGACCTCAAGGTATATTAGGACTATCTTAAGAAACCTATATTAATAAAATCTTAGAGGGATTTTGGATGAAAGATTGTTCACCAAGTATAGCTTCCATTGTGAAGGGTGATAAGTTTAATTTAAACTAGTGTCCGAAAAACGATTTTGAAATGGAACAAATGAAGAACATCCCATATGCTTCTACTGTAGGAAGTTTGATGTATGTTCAAGTTTGCACTCGACCTGACATTGTTTTTGCTATGGGAATTCTGGGAAGATACTAGAGTAATCTAGATATGGACCACTAGAGAGCTCCAAAGAATGTGATGAGGTACCTTCAAGGTACAAATGGACACATGCCTATGTATAGGCAGACTGACAGCCTGGAGGTAATTGGTTACTCAAATTCAGACTTCGTTGGCTACGTTGATTCTAATAAATCTACATCAATATACATTTTTATATTTGCTGGTAGAGCTGTATCCTAGAAGAGTACGAAACAGACCTTGTTTACCACTTCCACTATGGAGGCTGAGTTCTTTTCATGTTTTGAGACCACCTCACATGGTGTATGATTAAAAAGTTTCATATGGGGGCTTAAAGTTATGGATTCCATTGCTAGGTCATTAAGAATATTTTGTGACAATTCAACTGCAGTTTTCATGGTTAAGAATAACAAAAATGGTAGTTGAAGTAAGCACATCGACATCAAGTATTTAGCCATCAGGAAACGTGTTAAAGAGAAGAAAGTAGTCATAAAACACATAAGCACTGAATTGATGATAACTAATCTTTCAACTAAAGGCATGTCACCAATGAGTTACAAAGATCATATAGTCAGAATGAGCATTGATCTAATTATGTAAATTTTTCTTTATTTGAAAGAATTTGTGAAACTTTTATTCTTTTGTGATATTTTTCTCAATACAATTATATATATTCAGTTATTCTAAGAAAAATAATCATGGTTGACCTAGAATAAACTTAAGGTTTATTCATTATGTTATTTATCATGTATAGGCTGGTGACACACATTGTGATACATGAAAGATAATACTCGTTCTAAGAGGACTTATCGCCATGATTCATGTATTTTATTTTCGATATGAAGTTTTATGGATTTGGTTAAATATTCCGTTCAATGAAATGTTGGGATCAAGTGGGAGAATGTTATAATTTTATTTAGTATGATCCCACATTTAGTTAAATTACCTACATTAGATTCTATTGAGGATTTATTATCCAAATTTAGTTGCCAATAACTATGGAGATTGCCCATATCTATTAGGATTAGTCTTGATGGAAGATTATATCTGTTAGGATTTGTATGGGCATATAAATAGGTTATCTAAGCTAAACCCTCAGATTATTCTCATTATTCCGATTATCTGATAATCGGAAAACACACCATCAATATTGAAAGGACAATTGGCTAGAATTGTCTATTCACCATCGTTCAAGCTCTGTGATCATCAATGACCAAAGGCTAGTACAAAATTTTCACATTTCCGCAGTCGATCTCAATTATCGGGATTATGGTTTTCCACAAAATTTCTAACAGGTGAAACATGGAACATGCCTTTATTAAAGCAGCGCTGTCCTCTTCCGGGCCAGAGACCTGGGAAGAGACTCTTGCGACGATATTAACGTTAAAAGAGCGCGGATGTGGCGCACTTCCGAAAGCAAGATCGGTTCCAGCTAAAAAGGACAGAACTTGCGACTTTTGTAGGAGTGGGGATCGCGTCGTCCCGACGTGAATCCGACTCGTGAAACCATGACTCGAAGCCAAGCGGAAACATCCATTGTAGTCCATTTCAACGTCCATCGTACCTCGAAAGAAATCTCCACGCCCGGCCCAAGCCAGGTGGAAGAGAGCCTGAACTCCCTTGCCGAATTTTCACATACTCATTTCTCTTCGAACTCGTGTTGATCCCCGTCGGCTAATCGCCTGTTGGATGGCACTTATCCATGGATGTTACGAACTCACACTATTGGAACATCGACGGTCTCTCATCAGTGGCTGCTACTGTATCTTGGAATTACACCGAGCACCTAGAATAAGTCTTGCACACTTCGATTGATTACACCACTTCCAAACCCACGTGTCAGGAGTTTTAAAAAGGACTCAAGATCGGAGGTTGACTGCACTCATATATATATATATGAAACAAAATGTAATCTTAGGGACACCAATTATCCAGTAAAACTTAAGGTATTACGACAATATTAATCGGATTGCTTATCCAGGCAACCCGATCTGATTTCACGAGATTCGGGACGGAGCAAGAGTTGTATTATTAGGTAGACATTATTTTCTTCATCCGAAAAGGAGAAAATTGTTTTTTTTTTCCCTTTCGGAAAGTACCGAGAACCACCTCAAATATTTTTTTTCTTGCCCTTTTGCATCCTGGCCAAGCAAATTATACACTTCGCACTTAGGTATAAAGAAGCCTACACTTTACATTTTGAGGAATCAGAAATTATGGGAAATTCGGAGTCTAAAGTTGATGATGACTTTTGTAAATGTCTTTTTTCTCTTGTAATTTCATGCATTAAGGCTAGGAAAAGTATTAGAAAAATTGTAAACATATTGTATTGACGTCGATTTAGTCTTAAACCGTTTAATGATGTCAATTTAGTTCTAAATCATTTCACCTTAGCCTAAATAGGCACTAGGACTAAATGGACGCTAGGTCAAAGGGTTTAGGATAAATTGGTATCATTAAAAGTTTTAAAACTAAATTAACATAAATACAATAGGTTTAAGACTTTTTGACACTTTTCTCTATTAAGGCTCCATTTGTTTTACAAAAAAATAGATAATTTAGAAAATATTTTCCTAAAATTAATCGTTTGTATCACTACAAAAATAAATGAACAAGTTTTTTTCACTGTTCATGAAAATATTTACATATAAATTGTTGTCGGTAATGAAAATAGTTTAATGATGTAATTATTTTAGGCAAATCATGAAACACTGATTTCTCTTCAAAATTGTACCGGTTTTCATCCATCCTCGATAGCTAAATCCCTCGAAAGAAGTACTTAGGCTGCGTTTGGCAGTCAAGATAAAATTCGGGATAGGATATAATTTATCCTATTTTACATTTGGTCTTTGCTTATGATAGGATAAAGTTGGATATAAGGGGAATATAGAACAAATAAAATTATCCCATGGGGGAGGTGGGATAAAGATATATAGGATTTCTAATGTCCATAATAAGAAAGTTATTTTTCTCAACTAACAAATTTCTTAAATTAACAAAATTAAAATTATATTTCAATATAAATAATATTTGAAGTATAATTTAAGAAATTAAAAATTACAAATAAAAATAATTTTTTAATTTAATCTTATTTTAATTTATATATTCAATTTTAATTCTATCTTATAATAAATATTCAATCTATAAATTATATATTTATATTTATTATATATTTTAGGTATTTTTGTATTTTAGGTATGTTAGTACAGTTTACTATTTGATAAAATTTTATTAAAGAATGATGGAAGGGGAAAAAAGAAATAATAAAGAAAATAATTTAAAAAAGAGGAAAAATAAAATAAAAAATAAAAATAAATTAAGGAATAGTGTTTTTCACCATCTCCGTTTATAAACTTTTAAATTCATTTACAATGATATGCCGTTTATATTAAAAAAAAAAAAATTGTATATGATAAGGTGATGACCATGATGGTGGATATAGCATTTCTATACATATGTATCGCCGATTAGAAAAGACTTCAAACCATCTCTCCATGGTGGGATTCGAGTGCTTCACCATCTCTCCAAAATCACATCATCATTGAAACGTCGGCGTTCTCATCAGTGGCTACCACCATGTCTTGGACATCAAGCAAGTAGAATAAGTATATCTGACCAAAAACAAAAAAATGGAATGAGCATTGCACTTTCGATTGATCACACTAGTTATAATAACTTGTTGGGAGCACGCAACAGAAGTCTAATGCTTTCATCTAAGAAGATCACCAAGAGGGAGCCTTAGTCCGAGCCCGTCAACATACCCAGTTTAATATATCTTCACTCAAAAACTTAAGCCAATGAGTTATGTGTCTATTAGGATATATTAACTACTCTACACTAAATCAATTCTCTAATGTAAGATTTCTTTAACACAACTCACTCATATACACATTTATCCTAGTAATCTTTCCCTCACATGTGAACTCAATATTAGATATGTGCTCATTTAATTTAGGTATCCTTCTACATCAACTTATCTCATGTGTGAGCTCAACATTAGGTCTACTCTCCCTTAATTTAGGTATCCTTTCATATCAACTTATCTCAAGTTGAATCCCCATGGACTTGCATTGCTACACCACAATGCTCACCTATCTAGAAACCGCAACCATCGACTCTAATACCACTAATGGGACACAAAAGTCCAATATCTTCACCTAGGGAGATCACTAAGAAGGACTCAAGTCCAAGCTCGTCAATTTATCCTTTGGACCCACTTTCACATAAAAGCTTAAGCCAATGAGATATGGGCCCACTAGAATATATTAACTGTTTTGCACTACATCAAATCTTCAATGTAGGATTTCTCAAACACAACTCACTCACTTACACGCGCATCCTAACACAACCGCCCCTAATCTAGGTATCAAGAATTCCAAAAGAGTACTCAAGATTTTGACTAATTTGGAGGCAGACTGCACTTACATATATTATTCAATAATATCTCTCCCACTCCAAGTAGAACCTTCTTTTTTTTCTTTTTTTCTTTTTTTTTAAATTTTTGGTTTGGACTCCAAGTAGACCTTGAGGTGTTGCACAAATTAACCTAAGGTACATTTGTTTTATGGAAAATTCAAAATTCGGAAAATATTTTCGAAAATTGATCGCTTTTATCGCTTACAAAATTGAATGAATGTAAGATATATTCATCACCCGCAAAAATAGTTAGTTATAACTGTTGTAGATAATACAAATAATTTTGTTAATTAATTTTTTTAAGCAATATAAAAAATTGGAAATTTTTTTTCCAAATCTTAAGTTTTCTTGAAACAAATGTACTCATAAATTGAATTCCTTATCAGGGCAACCTGATCTAACTTGACAAGATTTAATATGGAGCAAGAGTTAACTTATTGATTGGACAATCTATTGTTCATTCCAAAAAGAAACCGAAAAACGTTTTTCTTTTGAGAAAATACCGTAAACCATCTCAGTTCTTTTACCTCATTTTTATCGGGGCCTAACACACTTCACAAATAGGTATCAAAAAACCCGATACTTTACACCTTGAAGAATGAGAAATTGTGGAAAGATTGGGAGCGTAAAGTATATGATTCGAAACTAGACGGTGCAAAATATAAGTTATAAAACTATAGTATGCATAGTTTCACGGAGGATTTAAATGTCATGTTTCTCTTGTAATTTCTCTTACATATTGAGTATGCTAAAATTGGCAACAAAACTTTCGTATTAAGTTATTTTGCCAACATTTATCGAGTGTCGAACATTGTTCACTTGTTAAAAAATATACTTACAATCTGTCACGCAGTTAATATATCAATTCCATCCGCCAATCTTAATATAATCTGGCAATTTGATTTCGTGTCTTCATATGCGGGTGCGCCACGATGAAGTAGGAGAAAGGTGGCGTTGTCATCGTCCGTATTGGGCCTTCTCTAGTTAGATAATTGCGGGCAATATGATCGTTTTATGCCAATTGGTAGCTCCGGATGGGCCCAAAATTCATGTATTGTGCAGTGAAAACCAGTTTTCCTAAATGAATTTGCTGTGAATCAGTACGAGATTCTATCGAAACCTCCGAAAGCAACAGCTGAAACGTATTGTCTTTTCCTGCAAAGCCACTCCCGAATCGCTTCACGAGAACCATTCATAGTTTCTTCAGCATCACTTGCTTCTATTTTCAAAAGATTGCATGAAGATATTTCTCTATCAGACCATATTCATCCATGATCGAGGAATACTCAAGTGATTCCCGTTCCCTTAAGTGATTCCCGTTCTAAGTAATATTATTCCTTAGCTAGAATGAGATTCCTTTTCGATGGTTTGGATGGCAATAATTATGCTTTCCCAGGGAAGAATGCTTCTCAAATCCACGTTAGGTAATCCACGTTCCATGGAGTTGGGTTTTTTTATGGTTTTATGGTTAGAAGCGTGGAATCGAAATCTCTTTATACCAACTATGGCTAGGTAATCCAATTCCGCACCTGAGGAATTCTATTCCATGTGGAATCAGAATCTGCATTTCGATTTTACTCCAAATATGAAAATTATAGGAATTATCGAAATCCTATTTTTCGAGGATTCCAGGTCCGCATTAAACCATACTTGGCCTCAGTGTTGTTGCCAGGATTATTTCAAAAGAAGCATTCCTAAAAACTACCAAGTCTGCTAAAAATCGTGTTATTGTCATTGATGTTGAAAATGAGGCGGACAACCTTGGTACCTTTTCATTAATAGTCAGCGAGAAAGAGAGATGATTTGCGCATGGAAATTAGGGGTAAACATGCGTATATGCTACGTTGTAATTATGCTGTATGTCTTTGTCAATTCCATCAGATAAGATCGAACAAACAGTCTAGTTGTATGCGGTGATTCGGGCTAAATGCACTTGAATTAAGTCTCAAAAGGTGTGCATGAAAGTGCTGTGCATGAAAGTGCAATTAGATCCTAAGATATTTCGATACAATCGAGTCCTGGAACTTTCTAAAAAGGTTTAGCCAAATAATTTGGTTAGTCTATGATGGAAATCATGCATGAATGGCCTGCGTAGCCTAGCTATGTGTATAGGATTTCCATCCAATACAATTAATCGATGAAGTTCATATTGATTTCATTAAAACATTTTTTTAATAGCTTAATAATTTGCCTAAAAAGTTTTAAGATTTAATTATATTTCCTACTTAGAGTTTTAGAACTCTTGTAGTGAATTTATCTCACCTTGATATTGAGCGCTGATATCATGTTCTCTATTATTAGCAAATAATGTTAAGCGCCACGTATTGCGAAGCGGGTCTTGTTAATCATTAGTACCCTTAATAACGAAATAAATCGTTAGATTTATAAATCGTTGATTGCACGTATAAATAGAAGACATTACCCTGCAACTACTAATCTTTCCTTATCTAGCTGCAACAAAATATCCACAACACATTAGTTACTTAAGCACTTGAGCACTGTTGCAGCACCCTGTTCGTTATGTCGAAATGATTCGACTTCCGTACAAGAATCGATTCCTTGCATATGTCTTCAGAAACCATACATATCAAGATCATTGCCAACAATTCGATCTGACTTTAAATAACACCCCGACATGTGGGATAAGTTCAACTCAGTTAAATTGGAAGTGGCTTTCAATCCATTCACAAAATTCTCCTCAGAACTCTCCGGAAGATTATCTTAGTCATCATTAAACAAATAAGAAGAAAGAACCCGAATCGCTTCCAGGAGGCATTTACCAGTGAAGGGATCATAGTCTGCAAGAAAGGTGCAAAGGCAAAGCATATACTCAATTACAGACCCTAGGTGGATATGGTCTAATATATATAAATAAATATATTTATATATATTAGACCATATCCACCTAGGGTCTGTAATTGAGTATATGCTTTGCCTTTGCACCTTTCTTGCAGACTATGATCCCTTCACTGGTAAATGAGAAGGATGTTTTACTAGAATTAGTAGGACGAGTCTATGCTTGAGTCGAATCATCGAGATATACATGTTAGGAGGATAACACAGAGAGAGAAGAATGGTCCTGTTATTAGAAGAAAAACTACTTTCGAGATATTATTTTCCAACTTTTCAGTGTTTGAACAACGGAAAACTAATCGATATATGGAAAACATTATCCCTGGAGTGAAAACAACAATATTAAATTAGGAGAAAACAACTTCCCCTTCCCCCTTCTAATAAAAAGAAAATCACTTTCCTAAATTACCAAATAAATGAAAACTTACAATTTTTCTTAAAAAATGACTTGCATGGAAAATAATTATTTTTTCATTAAGAGGTATTCATTCAAGCAAACGCACTCGAAGTTGCAGTCAGTCTCACTTCATAGGAGACAGGATGAGAATCTTTTCGCTCATTGATTAAGATACTCTCTTCTGGATAGAGGTGTCTCCACGAATTGGTTTTGAAGCATTTTCGCAGCACAATAATGAAGAATCGTATGCTAGGAATCATCATCGGTCACGAACTCTTTGAAACTTTGAACTGGATTTCATTGCTTTCCATTTAACAATAAAAGCAAGAATAAGAATAATAGTAATAGCAATAGTAAGGTAATAAAAGACAGGTCCTATCTGGAATATTTCTTAGCACTTCCTCCGGCAAGAAAATCGCGTTTACACAGAAAAACATAACATCCGAACGTGACCATATCAAACATGAGATAAAGAACACAATAATGCAAAAAAAAAAAAAAAAGGAAAAAGAAAATAGGGAGTGTCATAATTCAACCAATTATTTTTTTACGTGAAATATAAGTCAAATTATCACCAAAATCAAAAGGAATTCATATTGAAATATCAAGACTAAAAACCCTTTGCTTAGGCCCTTTGGTGATTTAAGGAAATACTAGTTTTCCTTACAGAAATCATCGGACTTGAGCCAGGTCAAACTAAGAATGAAAACTGAAAAGCGATTTTGCCCTTATGTATTTCTCAGTGTCCTCATGCTGGCTAGACTGAAAATCCACTTCGTTCACATTCTTATTATATCAATTCTCAACCAAGAAGTCTTCGTGCACTCTCTTTATTTTTCACTTTGGGCAACAAGCTCTCGTGCAGAAGGGGCAACATTGGTTAAGCATGACAGCGTGCCTAACCAGCATCGCATGCGAATGGGAGAAGAAGCTAAGTATAGTATTAGGGAAAAAAGGGAGAATATAAAGATGCTTTTAATTGCTCCAACTAGCACTTTTTTCCCATGAATCTCTATCAGGTTACCGCTAGATCTCCCGGTTCAACATAAAATCATTTAGAAATAGCAGGATGCATTGAGGGTCGGATAAGTTGATTTAAAAGTCTATGCCCGAGCTTATCCCTAATATTTAAAAAGAAAAAAACTTAATATTTTTTCACAAAATGATTAGATCTGGAGGGCTGCCAAACTTATGATCAAAACTAATCGAGAATAAATCATATATAATTGATGGAGATTAGAAATATTTCCTATTGGAAAATGGCTTTTCACAGCGTGTAGGTCGAGAAACTTGAAGTGAGTTGATCTGATTGACCAACGGTCTGGGATTATGATGACACGCAGTGGCCCACACGTCCTCCGACCTCCCCCGGCTCTTGGATGTGGCAAGCAAGCTTATGCGCCCGACACCCTTATGTTAACATATCGAGGTGCATGCGTGAGTATGTTAGGCCAATAAAATTCCAGATCAAAGATATGATATAATATAGAGTAATTAATATATCGTAATTAACTCTTAACTTAAATCTAAGTATTATATCAAAGTATAGGGATACTGTTGATTGATTTTGTTGGAGATTTTATTTATCGTCAAATGATTGCTTTGGCTTTTGCTAGATTTGAGTTTAAGAAATTCACTAGAGAAAATATTTTTATTTTTTGGCACATTAAGATGCAGGTGCGGCTTAGATTTAGCATCATGGGAGATGATAGATTTCCCTAGGTATCAAAGCGGAAGAAAACGTCAAAATATATGAAAAATGTTTAATTTTTTAAGTGAAAGCATATCCAATTAGATATATTGACATGTTCGAATTTGAGCTCTTTCCTAGAGATCTTCCCACATAAGTATCAAAGTTTTGCTACATTAGCCGGTACAAAATCCAATGGTTTGGCTGCGCTAGGCCCAAAAATGTGTGAATCGGCAAGTTGGTGATTATCTCAAGTAAGATAATCCCAAGTGTGGCTCCTTAATCAAATTGATGGATGGGGTCCCTTGGCTCCCTGCTGGACCAAGCTAGGCCAAGGCGATTGAGGTATAATCTTTGGGAAGATGTTGTTCCTCTCTAAATGTGGTCAAGCTAAAATAAAGATTCGGTTTGAGACAATGTTGGTGCGGAAGGATGTCTACATTGAAAGGCAGTGGGCTAAACAGTAGGGTCACACTCAAGGAAAGATCTTTTGAGGTATATGTATCCATTGAGGATATGGTGGAAAGTAGAGCAATTAATGTATATTAATCAGTCCATAATCCATGGATTTTAAGTGTTTTGGTGGCAGCGGGTTCAATTAGATATGTTGATAAACTCGAGCACGAACCCTCTCTTGATAATCTGTCCAGACCAAGGTATCAGATTTCCGCTTCTGCTGGTGCTCCCAAACATAATCTATCCGGTGGGCTTCTGACACTCCAAGTGTCTCTCTGGGTCTTAGGAGAGGCCTGGAAGTAAGTAGAACGACTGAAAAAGTAACGCTGACCCATATACTCCTCTTTAAGTCAACGTACACCAGGGTCACTTAGATATGTGGGGTCAAATCAAGACGCTTTTGGCCACACAAATTATAATATGATGAGATGATAATGTAATTAAAAGATCTAGAGAAAATGGAACACAAAGGGGGTGGATTGCTTAGCTACGAGGGCGCACCCAAAAAATATGCTATCTGAATCGGACCATCATTTTCATGGTCTATGATTGGTCTGATTGACCCTAAAGACCTTAAATGATTAAATTCAAAAAATTTCGTTTCATTTGTGGGACCAAAACTTTTCAATTTATCTTTGCCTAAAGTTCTATGAGTGGTTGAGATATTTTTTCCAATAGGAATATATAAACTAAGATATCCTGCAAAAGTTAGTTTGGGAGCTTCTATGAAGAGAATGCTTACCCTTAAAGGAATCGGAGTTATCTCAACATGTTCACTTATTTTCCTTGTTTACGTTCCATAGTTCTGACCCAGTTGAAACACTTTGGCCAAGTATTAATCGCCTTTGCTAACTTTCTAGAAGGCACGTACGCCACGAGACGTATGGCTTATTCATTTCATGAGTCGTGCTTGCTTACCATATTGTCGTGCGAATCAACACCTTTAAGGATTTGGTAGAAAAAATAGATTATTTTTTTGAGTGCGCGGGGGATATCATTCAACATGCCGACTAACACACGCATGGCCTAGGCATTTGGCCAAAGAAAAGAGAAATAGCTCTGACTCATCGTCCGAACAAGTAGATGAACCAAAATGAATTGTGATAAAAATAGGCCACTGGATGGTCCATTTGTTTTTGGGAAAATTGTCCAAAAATCCTAAACTTTTAATTTTACCAATTAAATCATAAATATTTTCACATTCTGTTAATTAAGTAGGGCCCGTTTGGTTCAACTTTGGGAAATGACTTTGGGAAAATGCAAATATTTTTTAGGTAAAGGGATTTTCTGAAATGCTACACCGTTTGATAAATTGGGTGCGTTTGGGAAGACTTTTGGGGAAAATCTTTAGGAAAATGCAAAGACCTTTGAGTTAAATATGTTTTCCAAAATGCAAACTGTGTTTGGTAAATTGTAGTTTGAAAACCCTTTGTGAAGTACCTTTGAACAAAATGGTGTTTGGGGGACAAAGGACTTTTATGATAAAAAAAAAATTACCAAAAGAAAAATAAAAAAATTTGACTGGTGTGGGTCATAAATACAGACATTATGTACTTAAAATTTTAGTTAAATTCACATCAAAATAGTTTATAACTTATAACCTAAAATAAAATCCAAGTTTAGACTCTTTTTTAATGAAATTCCAGTAAAAATCAAAGTTTTCTTTTGGTCATTTTCCCAAGTGTCGCACAATGCGCAGCTCCTTCTTCTGCCCACCAGACTCAACCTAGACCCTCGCTGGCGATCCCCAACCTCACCGCCCCCATGCCGTTGCAGCCGCCACCACCGCTGCCGGCCTTCGAGCTCCTATGGCACATGGCCGCCGCCGCCTGTGTCAAGCTCCTCCTAGTCCCCTCCTACCGGAGCACCGACTTCGAGGTCCACCGCCATTGGCTCGCCCGACCCACTCCCTCCTCATCGCCGCCGGGTACTCCGACGAGACCAGCCCCCGGACCCTCGACTACCCTCCCTTCTTCGCCTTCCTCGAGCTCCTCCTCTCCTTCCCCGCCCGCGCCGTCAACCCCATCATCGTCCACCTCCACCGCGGCCTCGACTACGGCGCCGCCTTGACCTCCAGCGGTCGCGCGACCCCGATCGGCCGTTGCCGAGGCGCGCAACCCTCGCCCGAGGTCGAGGGACCTCGGCGAGGGCCGCGCGGGTCGCGCGACCCCGACTCGCCGACTCGGATCCGAGCCGTGAGGACCCGGATCTAGCCACCGCGACCGGGCGCCATGGTCGTTGAGTCACCGCGACTCGCGGAGGTTGCCCGACTCTCCGATGACGATCGCCTAGGTTGTCGCAATCACGCCGACGTCCCTCTAGCCGTCACCGGCCCCTCGCAGTCAGGAAGAACCGGTGGAGAAGATGAACAGTGTCCTCACAAGGACAAAAGACGGCAAAACAAAAAGTTCGTAAGGACAATTTCAGAAATATATATATATGAACAGTGCCCGCGTGGGCATGCCGAAAAAGCCGAAAGCCCAAGGCAGGTGAGGACCTGCCTTGGGCTTTCCGCCTTCACAAGCTGGCATTTGGAGAATGGAGGTTCCAAACACCCCTTATTTGGCCCAAGGGGCTTTGGACCCCCAAAGAGCTTTGGGAAGTGGTTCCCAAATGCACCCATTGTAATGTGAAATAGCATTAAAAAGTAACTTTAGCATAAACACCGTTTGGCAAAACTCACATTTGTAATTGGCTTTTGCTATTTTTTTTTTTTTTTTTTAAGTCTGAAAATCAAATCCGACGGCCAGCTAACCACGGGCCAACTGCCCGGCGGCCAAATCTGGCCTCAAGACCGCCAGATCTGACCGTCCGGTGGCCACATTTGGCCTCAAGACTGCCAGATCTAGCAACCTCAGGTCGCGACCTCAGGCGGCGTCGCCTGGTTTGTGCGAGCCAAGCGACGCCGCCTGGGTCGCGGGTCGTGCCACCCCAGGCAATGGTCACCGAGGACACGCGACCCCCAAGCGATGATGGTGGCTGCCGAAGAAGCCCGACTCTCAGGCGGGAAAGACAAGACGAATGGGGAAGATGAACAGTGACAACTTGCATTTCCAAAATACCCAATGCTCGAGGTGTCTTGGAGGTGCATTGGGCTTTCAGCATTGGGAATGCTGATATTTGGCCAAGGGGCTTTCAAAATTGTTTGCCAAACACAAAATATTTTCCCTAAGGGGTTTAGGGGCCCAAAGCCTCTTGGAAAAGCTAAATCAAACGGCCTGCAAACCGTCCAATTTTGGTTAGAAATTACTGATGTGAACGGTTAGTGCCGATATGGCAATTTTTTAATGATATTTTGAATTCTTATGATTTTTTATTTTTTACTTTTTACTTTTCTTTGCTTTTTTTTTTATTTAGGGCCAGCGAGGGTTGCCAACCGGCTTTCACCAACAACAATCGAGGCCCAGCAAACCCTCACCAGCCCTAGGGAAGGGCGCGCGAGCCCTCACCCAGAATCGGCAAGGGGTGCGGGGCCCTCGCCTAACCCTAGGCCAGGGCAACAACCTTGCTCGAGGCCCTCACCTAGCCAAATCTAATAAGGGCATCGTGGCCCTCACTAGCCTTCTCCAAAACCCTAAAAAAAAAAAAAAAAAAAAAAAAAAAAAAAAAACTAAGAAAAGTATTTAAAAATGAAAGAAACATAAAAATTCAAAAAAATATTAAAATATCATTATATATTATTTTAAAAGAGCCACGTTAGCAATTTCAGGTCAAAATTGACTAGATTGACTCAATTGGCAAAAGATGAAAATGTTTATAACTCAATTGACAAAATCAAAAGATTTATGACTAAATTGGCAAAAGTGCAATAGGTCTATAACTTTTTGAACAATTTTCCCATTGGTTACAAGCTTTCACACTAGAAACGAACATGCATGTCGTGGACCAAATTCTCTTGTACCTTTGTGAGCTAAAGAGTGGAGTTTTGTACTATTAGGGTGAAAAGTGAAGTGATGCAGAAGGGATGATACAACTGATTTGTAAGAGTAGCATCAAAGCATTTGTTTTAGGAGTTCTAGGATACAATGATTATAACTCTAAGGAGCTCTAAAGGCGGGGCTGGCCTCTCGTGCACAAACAAGTTGGAAACTAATGTCGCTCTCTTGATAAGACTATAATAGGCCGAGACAAATTGTTATATTGAAGTGTTATGTCTCATTCAAGGGACTAGATGCTCGAACTAAAGTGGGCATGGTACGAACTAGTGTGAAGATGTGATTTGCTATACTATTCTTAGGTACAATCTTTGGAAGGAAAGCTAGCCTAGTGTTCTCGATTCACCAAACACCACACAAGTTATTTCTTGGTTAAGAATCTGTTGGCGCGTGATAAATGGTATTAAAGCAAGATACCTCTAATAGGTGAGTGATTGAGGGAAAGCTTGTGATCTACCTAGTCCTATGAGGGCAAAGAGTAATCACTGAGGCTAAGAGGATTCGGACAATGTGTGACTCTCATCAAGATTCTATGATGGCAATAGAGGAAATAGGAATGAACCAAATTGCTCACCGAATAGGAAAAACATTCCTAGATCAATGGACAAATATCAAGAGGAGGTATGCTACCCCGTTTCCAACAAGGAGAGAAACCTCCATTGGTCTGCTAAGATCAGGAGAAGCCTAGTAATGAAAGAAGGCATTACCAAGCGAGTACAATTGGCTATGGATGCCACACATGTCAAGGAGAGCACAAACAACTAGAGATTTATGAACTGTTCTAATTGAGGGAAGCTACAGATGGAGTGTAATGACTTGTTCGGTTGGGCAAGCATTATCATTCATGGAAGTCTCAAGGAGGTGGCATTGAGGGTCATGGAACGTACGAATACGACAAAAAAAGCAGCAACCTGGGCACTGTGAAATTGGGTGGGGGAGAATGTCACAAACCAAATTCTCCCATACTCTTTTAAGCTAAAGAGTAGAATTTTGTGGAGTTGAGATGAAGAGTGAGTGATGCAGAAGGGATGATACAATTGGTTTGTAGGAGTGGTATCAAGGAGTTTGTGTTATGAGTTCCAGGATAGAACGGTTATGACTTTGAGGAGCTCTAAAGGTAAGGTTGGCCCCCCGTGTATAAACTGGTCAAGATTGGCCATGGCAAGTCGATTTGTGCTAAGGTGTTCTGTATGTCTACTCGATGGACTTGATGTTCAAACTAAACTAGGCATAATACAATCCAATATGAGAATGCGATTTGCCATACCAATTTTAAAAACAATCTTTAGAATGAAGATAGGTGTGATGTTCTCAGTTTACCAGGCGCTGCACAAGCTATTTCACAGCCAAGAATCTATTAACCTGTGACACGTGCATATTGTTATTTGCATATTTTGCGTTAGACATCACTTCCCTAAAATTTATGAAGTCAAAATTGAGAGCACACGCACGAAAAATATCCTAGTGCAGTGAGATTTTTTGCATATCTTTACATGGTTGGTGTCTACATTTCTTTGGAAAAAGCTTTTAGATTCCTCTACAACACACGACATTTTCATCGTCATCAACAACGAATCAACGTTTGGCAAGCCTCTTATCTAACTTATTCGGTTTCCTAAAGCTAACATGGGAAGCTCCTAACACTTGCCAATTGTCATTTGATTGAGTAAAATGGGCACATCTTGCTTTAGAAGCGCCTAAAAATCTCTCGTGCGCGGTCGTCGTGGGAAAGGGGTTGGCGGGGCGGGGAAGAAGGGGAAGGGAGAGAAAAAGCACGGCAAGACAGGAACAATTGCGAATCTTTTGAGTCAGCCACCATAGGAACGTTGTCGATTCTCCACAATTATTTAATGATCTGACAGAGAGAGAGAGAGAGAGAGAGAGGGTGTTAAATGGGAATATTTGGTTTCAAATGGACAGCAAGTTGGTGGTAGTTCAGAAATATGGGAACAGAGAACGCTGGGAACCAGCTTCTCGTAGTTCTTCCCAAACCAGCCACCATGTTGCCATATTTCATTCACAACTTCATTTATCTCCGCATGGGAATAAAAGGGTTTGACAGATAACTGCAGATATGTATATGACTGGAGTAATATAACTTTAGAGCATAATCATCAACTCTTTGTGCAGCACCGCGTGCTGCACCAAGCTCGTTAAATTGGTTTTCATATACCCGACATTACTCGCTTTGAGAACTACCATTATGAGAAGGGGGAGAAGGTGGGGGGGCGGGGCGGGATTAATTTTGCTTTTTCTATCATCAATAGTAGTGGAGATCGGGCTGGTCCAATTGGAGTTGACAGTGGTGTTTTCATTAGCTAAGCCAATGATCGTTCTCTTCCGAAAGTTTTTGCATTCTCCAGGTACTATCACTAACGCTTCAGCTACCAAAAAAAAAAAATCACCTAAATTTTTGCAGACTCCTGATGAAACAACAAGATTTGTTTCTGCACACACTTAAGTGAAAAGCTAATCAACATTCAAAGGGCACTTTATTTTCTCCCCACACGCACAGATGTTATTCTGTGCATGCTTCTTGGCCCCACTCATTCCAAACGAAACTTTAAATCCCCACCATCTCATGGCAGACATGCGTTTTAGAGAGAGAGAGAGAGAGAGAGAGAGAGATGAAGGGGATAAAGAGAGGCGCCACCGCCACATGAGGTGGCAATTCGGTCATTTTCCAGCAAACCTCGATTGCTAACACTCTGTGTGTGTGCACGAGCGTGTGTTCAAGTGGAGGAAGCATAGGGATCGAATACTACGTGCATAAAAGGAGGATATTATACGAATGGTGCTTGGGGTTGGAGCATCTCTCTGTACTGCCGTATCAATCAGTCACTCCCTTCTTTTGGAGGCCATAAATAGCACGATCATGGCCTTTCACTGATACACTCATCACAGGCTATAACCAGCCGCTGAGTCCTACACATATCATCATCATCATTATTACTATCTCAAATTTTTCAAAGTGTTGAAAGAAAACAAGATGGTGAAGTTTTCTAAGCAGTATGAAGGCCAGCTTGTGCCTGAGTGGAAAGAGGCCTTTGTTGATTACGGGCAACTCAAGAAGGACCTGAAAAGAATCCATCTCCTTATAAACACCCAACCAACCTCATTGCCCAACAGAGAACATGAACATCATCCTAGTACTCCTGTCACTGAGGCCGACACTTTCCTCTCATCTCTGAAGAAGCTCAGTCCTTTTGGGCATCATCAGTCTAGGACCAATGGTGCCATTCAAGTATTTTCCTCACTTCCTCAAGCACCAAAAGGAAAAAAAATTTCATTTTGATGATTATTTCAGTAAAGAGAATGTGATGGCTTGTTCGTGCTTGTCTTTCTTAATTTCACACCAGGTGCACAAGAAACTTGCATCTTCAGACAGAGAGGGTGATTTGTATGAGACTGAGTTGGTGGAGCAATTTTCAGACCTTGAAGCAGCCAAGGAGTTCTTTGCATGCTTGGACCAGCAGCTCAACAAAGTGAACAAGTTCTTCAGGACCAAGGAGAAAGAGTTCTTGGACAGAGGAGAGTCCCTGAAGAGGCAGATAGAGATCCTAGTCGAGCTCAAAGCATTTGTCAGTGAACAAAGTGGAAAAGATCCGTCGTCAGTCCATGATGTCGGGGAGGAGGATAGTTCCATTTCCTCGGCCGTATCTTGTGGTAAATGAGGATAAAAATGGTTCTGTGCTGCACTACCAATGCCAAATTTTATGATCACATTATTTAACACAAAACTTAAAATTTTCATTAAGCTCACGTCGAATCACATTTGCTTGTTAATATTTTCCATTCCTCGGGTGGCAGAGGAGTCCACAGTGAAAGGACAAGATCAAGAACAAATGCAAGAGAAAAAAGCCTTGGAATTGGATGAACTTGGGAAAAGTGACGAGCTGCCATTGACCGAGTCTGCAAAATGGGACGAGGTGGGGAAGTCTGGAACTCTAAAGAGGGAGTACAGTAATAAATTGAGGTCACTCTCAAGTCGGTCTTTCAGCTGCCAAGGGAAGAACTTGAAGGTGGACATTCCTCTGACAACGCCATCTCGGGCCTTCTCAGCGATCAGTGACCTGGTTTGGGAGGATCTGATCAGCCCGGTCTCAAAGAAGTCCAACTCTGAAGGCAATTATAAGACGCAAATTAACAGGACAAAGCTGCAGCATGCAGAGAAGATGATCAAAAAAGCTCTCATTGAACTATACAAAGGGTTGGGTTATCTGAATACTTACAGGTACCTTGGCTTATATGTTTGGTTACCTTTTTATGCGTGAACTTACTTGTGTGAGCCTCATGCTTAATAAAGTTGTTCTATTTTTCTTCAGGAACTTGAACATCCTTGCATTTGTAAAAATTTTAAAGAAGTTTGACAAAGTAAGTGGAACAGTTGTTAATTTTTCTCCTTTATCTTTGTATCCATAGGCATATATACTATAATTGTTACACATATAACAGAGAAATTGGGTTTTCTAACTTCTGTTAATTAATGATTCAGGTTACGGGAAAGCAAGTTCTCCCGATTTATCTGAAAGTGGCAGAGAGCTCCTATTTCAATAGCTCTGACAAGGTAAAAGAACATTCCTAATTTACTTACTTCGTGCAGCAGAATGCTGTGAAATCATGTGACCCATTGGATGATATTTATCCACTTATCCATTCGTCCTATCATTTACCTGACCAAACCTAGCGGTCATTATACTATATTTCTCATCTGCACAAGGAATGATCCTTGAATCATTTGTTCTTTCCCTGACTCTTATATAGATGTGCATTTACAACTTTGTAAGGCAAAGGAATTTTCTTATTGGGTGTCAGAAATGACAGGTGATTCATTTGGGAGATGAAGTTGAAGAGCTATTTGTCAAGCAGTTTGCTGAAGCTGACCGAAGAAAAGCCCTGAAGTACCTGAAGCCACTCCAGCATACAGAGTCACACGGCACTACCTTTTTTGTCGGTCAGTTTTATGGCTCAGATACGAAAAACTTAAATCTTCATGATAGTATCTTCAGACAACATATCTTTTGAAATCCACCTTGTATGTTCTCTTAACTTGGGACAATATTCTAGAGCAAAAGACTGAAAGAGAGAGTGGCTGGACCCATCAGGCCATTAGTGCTCCTAAAATGACTGCTGGTGCACACTGCACTAATTATTTTTGGTAGAACTATAGACCCTGGTCCCATGGTACGATACATAGCTATCTTTGCACTGGGTATGGCCGTAGAGGATTGAAAAGTGGAAAGGATTAACAAATCATTTTATAGACTCGTAATTTAAGGTCATGACAAATTAAGCTATTCCCAATCTAGAAAATGTGCATAGGTTGTCTTAGATATCAAGTTTTAGGCCTAACTTCTGTAGCAAAGAATTCATGATAAAATCTACTGAGTTAGGACGGTTTTCCAGTTATCAACTAACTGCAACTGAAAAAAAAAAAAGAAAAGGAATATTAGAATTAAGCAGAGTTTCCTTTGCAGCTCTGCCATGAGATGATAATGCCGTTGAAAAAAGCGAGCATCATGTCTTGTGATTGAATCAAATATAGAGGAGAGAAGAGTGGTAGACTGCAAAATTATCTAATGAAAAATCTAAGGAAATATAGCATACTTTAACTCAAAGTAATCAAAAAACAGAAAAGATGGAACAGCGAAACTAAATGATTACGTTATGCATAAAAACTCAAAATGTTTTCCCACACTGTTGCACATCAGGGCTGTTCACCGGTTTCTTCATTGCGCTCTTCACTGGATATGTCATCATGGCTCATGTCACCGGCATATACAGAAGACAGAAAGAGGAATATCAAGTTTACATGGAAACTGTGTACCCCGTTCTCGGGTAAGTACCGTTAATTTTTAGCGTTTCTCTTCATAATAACGGGTGAAAAGAAGCTAAAAGAAGTAATCCTGTCCGTGCAGCATGTTCAGCCTGTTCTTTCTGCACTTCTTTCTCTATGGATGCAACATTTTTGCATGGCGAAAGGCACGTATAAATTATAGCTTCATCTTAGAACTGACCCCTACCGAGGAGCTCAAGTACAGAGATGTGTTCCTAATTTGTGCCGCGTCGATGGCTGTTGTGGTAGGTGTCATGTTTGCCCATCTGTCTCTTCTCACGAAAGGGTCTTCGTACGAACGAGTCCAGTCAATTCACGGGCTTCTGCTACTGGTACTTTTCTCTTCTCTCTTAGCAAATTAAGTACAACAAATACCTCCAATAGGATGGAAAAGCACAAATACACACGAACATGATTGTATAAGATTCTACTTACTACCGATGCATAGCCTCCTATACTAATCGCTGCTGTTGCTGATAAAAGTATGATCTCTGAACGTGCAGAGTTTCCTTCTATTACTTGTATGTCCATGCAATATCTTCTACCGATCTAGTCGATACTGTCTCCTTAAAGTGCTAAGGAACATCATCCTCTCACCCCTCTACAAGGTACAATATTTTTGTGTCCCCATTTGGTTAAATAATATGCATACAGCAAGAAAGTGGGTCGATAGGCTCTGACTTCAGAAGATGAACATTAATCCCAGTTTAACATGACTTCCCAGCGACGTCCAGTAATTCTGACTGAACAAAGACTATCCACGGATAAACAATCGGACTGACTAATTCGATTTTGAATTTTCCACAGGTGGTTATGCTGGACTTCTTCATGGCTGATCAACTCTGTAGTCAGGTAGAGCTTTGCTCAATAGAAATTTTACACAAGGATTGGCGCATAGAGAAATCAAATCGTTGACTTCCCCGGTACATGGTTGATATTTTTGGCAGATTCCAATGCTCAGAAACTTAGAGTGCTTAACCTGTTATTACATAACCGGAAGCTATAAGACTCAGGACTACGGATATTGCATGCGGAACAAGCACTACCGAGACCTCGTCTATGCAGTGTCCTTTCTTCCCTACTACTTGAGGGCAATGCAGGTTGATTTCAAACCCTCCACTTTTTCTTAGGCAATTGTTGACTACTTTAGGAAATCGGCAGACATATGATGGCCCGATTGAGTATTATCTATCAAATATGCAGTGCGCTAGGCGATGGTTTGATGAAGGACACACAAGCCATCTCGTGAATCTAGGAAAGTACGTGTCGGCGATGTTAGCAGCCGGAGCCAAAGTTTTTTATGAGAAAGAACAGAGCCTCGGATGGCTCATCCTACTTGTGGTCATCTCGAGTGGCGCCACGATTTACCAATTGTACTGGGACTTTGCAAAAGATTGGGGCTTGCTCCAGATGAACTCGAAGAACCAATGGCTGAGGAACGAATTGATGCTTCGCCAAAAGTCCATTTACTACTTTGCAATGGTATCTACTATGGCCTCTCTCTTTCTCACTTATCGCACACAAAACAAAGGATTGAAGAAACAAAAACATGGGAAGAAAAATCAAATGCAGGACATTAGGACAATATCGATTCTCACAGCTCAAAAGATGAATATGAATATATTCTTCTAACACATAGTACAATAACGGTTCCAAGGAATCAAGGATGAAAATATAAGAGAACCCAACTTGATGATAAACAGAACGAGATGCCTAAGGTGCTTCGCATCGCAGGAGACAGGATAGAGAACTAGATGTTTGGTGAGAACAAGCATTTCGGAATTGATTCCGACTAACCATATTTATCCTTGCAGTTTTTAAGAGCTCTGAATAATCATGCAGGGTTTGAACCTCGTTCTCAGGCTCGCTTGGTTGCAGACGGTCTTCCACTATAGTTTCGAAAATGTCGATTATAGAGTGACGGGGCTAATTTTAGCAGCCCTGGAAGTACTCAGAAGAGGCCTGTGGAATTTCTTCAGGTAATAAAATTTCAGCTTTTCAAGTTTTGTATGGACGTTGGAGATATTCGTGCATTCAGGTTTTATGAATTATGATCTGCATCCACTATGTCAATTAATTAGGACTACTTCTGATTGGCTCAGGTTGGAGAATGAGCATCTAAACAATGCAGGAAATTTCAGAGCAGTTAAGACAGTACCCCTTCCCTTCCATGAAGTGGATGAAGAAGGGTGATCAACCACTCGGCCTGAGTTGCAAGCAGAATACAATTCGGAATTCGAAATTTTCAACTTCTTTCAGGAAATGGATATCGGGTTTTCTCGCCTTAGCATTAGTTGATGGAACAACTTGGCCGAATCAATTTTTGTGCGTTCGGTGTACTTTAGGAACATGCTTCAAACTTGTAACATTTTTTTGGTTCCCTTTTCCCGAGAATGAAGTGGATGAAATAGAAAGCCGTCAATGCATCCATACCCAGTTAATGCATCCTCCTCGTCGCCTCTTTCTGTTTATCTGTTTGACACCATGTCGGCAGCGGAAAATTGCAACGTACTTTGGTCGCTCTCCACTGTTTCTATTCACATATCTGATATTTCAAGTAGAATCAAGGGGAAACAATTGACACAAGCACAGAGCTTATTTGGAAGATGTGGTCAACTGATCAAGAGAAAAGGGAAAAGAACAGTAACTTAATGGCATCAATTAATAGCTCGGCGAAACTGCTCGAAACAGCAGAACCACATACTGAAAAGAAGTTATCCCAATTCCGTAGCAAGACCACCTTTGGTCAGGATGGATCAGCCATCGCCAGGTTCGACAAGACCAACGACAACCCCAACAACGATGCTCGAAATGAGCGCCAGAGCAGCTCCCATCACAACCACGTTCCCAATCACCTCGACCTGTTCGTCCTCATCGATCTCCATCAGGAAGAGACCGGGTAAAAAAAGGCGAAGAATCAATCGTTTCCTCTTTCCTCTCACTTTCCAGTCTTCCCAAACTGAGAAGAAATGAAGCTTTTTTCCTGTTTTTTTTCCTTTCATTCCGGTGATTAAACCATTTACATGATCCATGATCGTGGATTGCAGATTGCCTACAGATCCCCTGCCAGCGCACAATCCGTTTCGCACCAAACCGAAGAGAAAAATTTTTCTAGATGTGTCAAACTAGGAGCAGGTATATATATGCTTCCAGTTTTTATGGAAGGTGTCTAGGACCAGGTGACAGCAACTTATGTGGGACGGGTCCGAAAGAGAAGCCCTGCCACAAGCCAAGCTCTGTATAGGCCAACTTTGACAAGTTCATATGTGGAAGCTGTTCAGCTGAACCACTTGCTCAAATGGCCATGAAAGATGGTTGTTAGGCTTTGCCTCAACCCCTCCTATGGCTCAATATCCTCTGACATCATCTCATCTTTTGCACTTGCATATGTAAATAACTCCATTGGCCCTAGAGTCTATTCAAATCTGTAATGAAACTGCAAGTGCCAAAAAAAGATAAAAATTGTCCCTTTAAGTGAATCTACCTGTCTAACTCAAAATAGCCAGGCAGTTATAGCGAATGAAATTGGACAATTGAATTCCTATCAACTACTTAACAAGCTAATTCTATAGTCTTGGAATAGGTCCCGATAGTAACTTATCATAACTCTTTTTCCATTTTTTATCGAGATTCCTTTCAAAATATTGTGATAGACTAAAATTAAAGGTTTTATTGATCAACAAGCGAGATTTATTCAATTGAGGGATTAGGGATTTATTTTCCAAAAAATCTTTAGAAACAACTTTAGCCATGTTGAGAATAATAAGTAAGTAAATGAAAAACCTCATCTATATGCATATTCTTTTGTTAGATTTGCTAAAAAAAATGAGTGATTATACTTAAACCGAACATTCCCTTACAAATATGAAACTTCTATAATAATGTTGAGAGGGGCCGTTCTTTCTACCATTTTTGGCACATGTGCACATCAGCTCTAATGTACATAATTGAAATTTTGAATTTCTTCGAGTTCTAACAAATTTTCTAACAAATCAAATAAAATGACGATGTCCGTGTAAAATCATTGATGGAAAACATTTTTATCTTCTATTCTTTGAGTTTTTACAAAAAATAAAATAAAGATCACTGGTTGAAGGTGAGAAGGAAGTAGAACTGCATCAAAGGAGTGTTTCCATTTCCCGGTGGCGCTGCAGAAAGCAGAAGAACACTCGCAGTGCAACCCCGCGAAGAAAAGCTCGCGTATATCCCTCCAATGGCGGCAACTGTCACTACCGGTTACCCGCCGACCGTTCGCCCTCTCTCCTCTTCCCGACAAGCTCTTCTTCATCGGCCCTCCTCCTCCTCCTTCTCGTGCTGTCCTCTCCGGCCTCCGAGAGACGAGCCGACCCTCGCCTCCTCCAGGTCGCCGGCCAAGGCTGAACTTCTCTCTTCTATCTCTCTCTCTCTCTCTCTCTCTCTCTCTCTCGTCTTCGTTTCTCTGTCGTCCGAGGGTCCTGCTCGATTTAGTGGCCCTGAGGTTGGATTTCGCGTTTGCGCCGCAGGTTGCGCGTTTCGCTCCCGACGGTCGGACCGAGAAAGCGGGGATTGGGTTTGCCTCTAGTGCTCTGCTCGCTCGAGGGTCAATCCGAGACGGACCCGGCATCGCCCCCGAGTGATTCGACCGCGGTACGTGATGATTCCGGGTTCGGGATTGCGTTTTCTGTTGACTGTGTCGATGTGGATTCAACGCCTTGTCCCCAAATCCTTTGTCGGAGGATGTGCATCCGTTCTTTATTAATTGTGTGCCTGAATTGGAACGCTTGTTCCGTCGAGTTGCTGAATTGGTAGGAGGGAAATGTGCTGTGTCAGGTTGTCATGAAATCCCAATTTTGGGTAGGTTCAGATATGAAGTACGTGGACATGTGATCAGAGCGCGCCATGATGCTTGTGATGAACTGTTATGTTAATCTAAGTGAGTTGATGTGCATTGAAAGGGCCTGAATCTTTTAGAGGTGTCACTTTACGAACCTAATCCATTGTGCAGATGTAGTATATATTTCCGATGAGTGTGTCCACGTGATGGCATTAAGGCTTGGTATTCGCTTTTGAAGAAGAATGAATGTCCGTAGTCAATCCCTAGGACGACTTTCATATGGTACCTTGTATTTTCATTTCTTTATTGTAGTTGAACAACTGCTTAGGTAGTATCCTCTGGAAGCGTAAGTTGGGGTTTATAGCTGGCCAAGCACAAAGATGATGCAAGAGAATGATGCTGTCAGGAGAGGGAGGAAGTCTACATCATATTTCATGTTTCTAGCTAACATGCTTGTGAGAGCAGTAATCTCGCTATGGTGTCACTTCCCTGCAGAATGTGGATGCTTTGAGCTTCTTATCAACTTGTGTTATCTACCTTTGCCACATCATAACCTTCTAGTAGTCTAACAGTCTTACCTTGATTCCTTGAATTTCACATGAGTGAAACATATAATCCATGAGATTCATTTATAAAGGTGAATTTCTTGCAAGATTAGATAGTAGGATCTCCCTTAGACATATGTGCGAAAGAAGGGTCAAGGTACGATATAATCAACTCCAATCAGATTTGCCAACCACTTATTGTCCTCTTATTTAATGAGTTCCAAATTTTTTAACTCTTTCCGTGTAGAATTTCCATCTTTCTTTCTCCTGCAAGAGAAAAGGCATGGATGTACATTGTTCTTTTGACTTCTGTCATTTTTCCTTTAATAATTGAAGATTTATCTACCCTTGAGCATTTATGCTATGAATAGAGGGGCTTATACCATTTGCATGCTTGGTCTTAGATGGAGAACAATCAATGCATGCTTCTTTGCTATTTCATGCCTCTAGCATTTCTCACTGTTGGCCTCTTTTATTTAATTAATGTCCTCTTGGCAGCGTCTTCATCTTAATTTGGAACACCCGAGGAGAAGATTGCTTGTACAATTCACTTGTAATGAATGCGGTGAAAGAACACAAAGGCTCGTGAATAAGTTAGCCTATGAACGAGGTCTTATATTTGTACAGGTAACTCTATGTGCACTATTTCACGGTATCTGTGATCCATCTTGTTGTTTTGTGATGATCAGAATAAAAATTGTCACATTTCACAAGAAATTGAATGCTCTGAGGGTAAGCTATCACAGTAGTAAATTCTCTTTGAGCAACCTATTTGTTAATTTTCTCTTGGCATTGGCAAAATCTATCTTGTAAATTGTGAATCTAAAAAGATTTCTCGGGTACTCAAAAGAACGTATGCAATTTTTGGGAGACTCACTGCTTTGGTTCAAATAAACTCATTCTGCTCACTGTTTTTTCTCTTTTTTTAACCAAAATGAATATTACCAAAGAGAAGTCCTAGTTGCCTGACCCTCATATGCAGAAAAGATGATTAAAAATAGATTATCTGTGTTTTTCAGAAATGATAATAATACTCAGTCTATTGATCGCCGGATTGTATTTTAGGCACACCTTTCAGGGGGCTTTAAACTCCAAAGAGTGACATTTGGTAGTTGGTCAACTTTTGGCATTCCATTACATCTTCGTTTGTCTTTTTCAATCATGAAGTGTCCTCAGGCGCTTGAAAAAGAAATAAGACAACTAGAAAGGAAATTTTGCTTGTCCATATAATATTGCTTTGCATCAATATGAAGGTGAGTTGTGAAATTTGATGTCAGGGCTGTCCCTTTTTATTGCAGTTTTTTTTTTTTCATTTATAAGTTGTGATCATAATGTCAGGATGCCACAGTGGCAACTCATGTTTTTACTTCTTACTGGTGTTTCTTTGGCTTAACTTTGCGTCTTTTTAAATCAGTCTTTTCTATTATGTTGATGTTTTGTTTATGCTTCTCATCAGTGTGCTGGTTGCCTTCGGCATCACAAGTTAGTTGACAATCTTGGCCTTGTAGTGGACTATGACTTGCGAGAAGAAATTGAGATGGAGCAATAAAGATCAGGCCTGTTAAAGTTCAAAATGGCGAGGACCTCTCCATGCTGTACTTACTCTTGTTGAATTGACTGACTTTGTAAAGGTCTTGTTTTGAATGAAAAAAGAATTGGAATTGTCCAATAGTATATCATCATGGAGAAAGAATACAAAAATGCCTTACAATTCTCGGTCGTATTTTCTTTATTTGTTCTATTGGCTTCATTTTTTCTTATAAAGCCAACTTCTTCAAGTGTAAACATATCCTGTGGAAGCAAATTGCTCTAGAAGCCGCAGCCTCTGACCGCCAGCAGAATGGCCATGGAAAATCCAATCCTTGCCCACATCCACAGCTTTCCTTGTCGATGGAAAGCAAATCCTCCATTCTACAAACAAGCAAGAAATAGTTTGTTATAACATGCTGCTGATAAGTATCGTGATTGAAACTTGATCATGCATCAATTGTTTGCTATATTACCAGATCTAAGTTTGGTGAAGGTGCTGGGGATGTATCCTCTGTGTCTGAAACCGTAGGTGGAGATGGGGGGCTTGGTGGAGTGGGTGCCGGTGCATGTGCGTGATGCCTTTTGTGCCTGTGCTTGTGCCTTCTCTTGTGTTTGGTGGGTGCTGGTGCGGGAGATGGCACTATTGGCGGAGGTGCAGGGGCTGGTGGCGGTGGTGATGGGGGCGGTACAGGGGGTGCTGGTGCTGGTGCTGGTGGCACTTTTACAGGAGCTGGGGCAGGTGGCGCTTGGGCTGGTGACGGGGATACTTGTGGTGGCGAAACAGGCGGTGGCAGCGGGGGTGGCAAAGCAACAGGCGGCGGAGGCAATGCTGGTGGTTGTGCAGGAGCAGAGGTGGGAGGGCTCTGTGGCGGTTGAGGTGGTGGAAGCTGAGGGGCTGAAACTGGTGGGTTGGACACCGGTGCAACTTTCGGGATTGGGGATGCCGTCGGACTGGAAGTCGGTGGAATCGGTGTCACAGGGGTAGTTGGTGCTGAACTTGCTGGTGGCGGCGTTGTGGTAGCCGGCGGTGCTAGCGGAAGAGTAGCAGGTGAGGCAGCCGGTGCTTGCGCATATGTGATCACCAGTTGACAAGCGAGGATAATAGCCGAAATTTGATACCAATGTACGAGGGCCATTTTATGGAGATGGGTCCTGAAGGAGGGACTTGGTGGCTCTATATATGCAAATCACGAAAGAGGGGAACCTAAGAAGATCAAATGCACTCGGTGGAGGGAGAGATGTCGCCCTCCTGCGATGGGTACATCGTTTCTATGGTTCTTGTAGTGCAATGAAGGAATTTTAAAATGAGGTTGTTTGGGGAAACAGTTGCGCCATCTTGTCAGCCAACCTGTTAGCTCCTGGTGCAGGGGCCTCACATGAACTCCTCCTACCTTTAAGATTGGAGAAACAGGGGAATGAGGCTTAGGTGTAGTTCTTATGTGATGGTGGTTCTAACGGTGTGTGTCACGTTTATTTTTCTTGTCACGGCTAGAATAGGACTCTCATTTGCGCATTCATCAAATGATTATTGAATTGCTAGTGCTTTTATGTTGGGTTGCAGGCAGAGATAATTACCAAAATCAATCGTAAACTTTTATTATATAAATACCGATTAAATCCTAAACTTTTCAATTTTTTCAATGTAGTCCTAAATCTTTTGTGCGAAATTTCAATGTGATTCTTCCGTCTAATTGCCATGGCCATTGGAAATTGGTGTGATATGACGTCTAATCATTGTCGGTCATCCTATGTCAAATGTTGACATGGACTACTCTACTCAAAAATCCTATATTTATTTATTTTTTTGTCATAGAAACATCTTAAATTGATCGCTAGAGCAAAAATTTAGGATTACATTGGCAACATTAAAAAGTTTAAGACCGGTTGGGTTTAAGATTGAATTGGTAATTTTTCCATTATTAGTAAGATGACATGGAATTTTTTCCTATTTTCTACTTCAACAAGTTGTTTATTCCAGTGGCTTGGTTGGTACTAGTAGTCTTAAGACCTCCTTCATAACAAAGGCATCTTATTCAAATTTAGCTCCAAGTTAAACTTAATAAAGTATGGTTCTCCTGATTAAGCCTTACGTGTCTATTAGTGCATTGAGATGTCTCTCTCTCTCTCTCTCTTCTGGTTAAGCCTTAATAATGTTGACATGGACTACTTTACTCAATACATCCTATATTTATTTTTATTTTTTTTCAAAGAAACATCTTATATTGATAGCTAGAGCAAAAATTTAGGATTACATTGGCAACATTAGAAAGTTTAAGACCCGATGGGTTGAAGATTGAATTGGTAATTTTCCCTTTATTAGTAGGATAACATGGAATTTTTTCCTATTTCATACTTCAACAAGTTGTTTATTCCAGTGGCTTGGTTGCTACTAGTAGTCTTAAAACCTCCTTCATAAAAAAGGCATCATATTCAAATTTAGCTCCAAGTTAAACTTAATAAAGTATGGTTCTCCTGATTAAGCCTTACGTGTCTATTAGTGCATCGAGATCTCTCTCTCTCTCTCTCCTGATTAAGCCTTAATAAAGTATGGTTCTCCTGTGATGACAAGAACATTGGGGTCGGTTCATGATTTCTAAGTTGGGAGTTTACAGAGCACAGCAATGTCCTCCCAAAAGTTCAATATCTTCTAAATTGAATTACTGTAACAAGACCTTTTTGCCGCCCTCGAAAATTTGATTTCCTATGAAGTGTCTCAACCTTTTCCTGAAAGCTGCCAAGCAAGAGAATCGCCAACCGCTCATCTTCTGCTTCAATTTGACAATAAAAAATTCCATATTTGGAAGGCTGAATTGCCACCTTACCAAACAAACGAGTTCCACTTTTTTCTCTTGCTGTTCCTCAAATCTCACTCTAAGTGGTTTTCTTGAATCCGCCATCGTGTAGCAAAAGAAAAGAAGCAACATTAAAGAGCAATTGATAAATATTTACTAAATTGCAGCACCAACCATTTCTACCCACAATTTGGATTAATCCTCGGATCTAATCATTGGTATGCAGTCTTCATCATAATCAGCTGGAAAATGACATATCAATTACTTCTTTGCGTCTATTGGCTTCCCTTACACGAAGTGTACAAGCTCATTCCGTGCTAAATGCTCGGCCACTCGTATTGCTCGTAATCACGACGAGTAAGACGGCATTAAAAGAGTCAACAATCAAGATGAATGACGCATGATCTTGCATGACAGCTACAAATATGTTTGTACAAGAACAAAAAGGAATTCCTCCCATTTTATCCCTCTTGGTTACAAGAATCTCTGCCGAATTAAAGGACCGTGCAAAAACCTCAAAACTTACATATGAGACAGTAATTTCACAAGGACAATCACACAGGGTTTTCACCATGGTTTATGTGCTCATCCCCCAAAAGTATGATACAGGGTTTTCTCACGTGCTTCTGGATTGGTGACTATTGTTGCAATCATCATTGTTCTTTCACAAACAAAACATGAGGTGGAACATGTCATGCATCTTGTTGAGCAGCTTTGATGGGTGGGGCGAGATGGGAAGACATGAAGGTGGGGTCTCTGATTTCTTCTCTTTCTTCTTCCTTCTCAGCTGGAAGAACTGCTGCATCGCATCTGCGCACTCTGATTCTAACACCCCTCGCCTGATGGTCATTTTTGGGTGAAACGGGTGTACAGGAGGAGCCGGCTTGTCCGTGCCTCCAGATGCAGTCGCCCCTTCACCAATCGGGAAAAGCCTGCAATAAAGCAGAGGGAGATGAATTCTTTGTACTCAGTTCTTAACAGAGGTCAACTAATAACGTCCACATGCGATTCGTAATGCATTGTTTGAGAATTTATTGATTTGGCAAGGAAAGAATATTAGGGAGGAAACTTTCAAATTTCCCCCCTTTATCTCGATAAAATTTCAAACTTCTCCCTATTTTCGACCCTAATTTAAGTCACCTCCCCTTTCTCTCCTTCCAACATGAAGCGTAAAAGAAATTTTGACAAAGAAAAACTTCGTGTAGAAGTTGCCCCCTTAGGATGGGTCTTCAGGATATGCTGGAATTAACTGCCTCAGTAAAATTTTCTCCAGATATATATTTACAGGGAAGAAGAATGTAGCATCATGTGTTGGTGATGCTCATACTAGCCAACAAGATTCTTTAAAGTATGGATGCTAGACAGCTACTACTTAACAATTCTTGCCCTATAGCAATAGAAGCCAAATTGTCATCTGGCTTTATCTAAGCCAATTTAGCGATCTAAGTGGAGCCCTGAAAAGTGTCTTGCAACCACCATATATGCAACAAAAAACGAACTGGGAACCAGAAAATATTACAGAAACAAAGATAACCGATAATCTCTGCTGGGAAAAGCATCAAAAAGTAGCAGAATAAACTCAACATACCTGACCCAGCTGCCATCAGCTCCAAGAAGCTTGTTGGGAGCTCCCCAAACAAGAGTGTCGACTCGAGCTTGAAGAATTGCTCCAGCACACATGGGACAAGGTTCCAATGTCACATATAATGTCGTCTCCTGGGGAAATAATAGATATTAGTTTCACAAATACATAGTTGTGCCAACAAAGCAAAAACTTAGTTTGATGTGGTCTCACCAGCACTCAGTTATTTCACGACAAAAGAGGCTCAAAATACACAAACTCGGATGAATATCAAATTTTTATCTTATATGCTTAGGGAACATTTTCCATGCCTTTTTTCATGCTATTTACAGAAATTGTACCAGAAAATTACAGGTTCTGGCTTCTAAAACTTACTACAAAAAGTGCTAGCCCCCAGGTTCGAATAGGGTATTTTTTATGCTAGAAACAGCTGGTAAGTAACAACATCTAAAACTTAGATACCAATAACTAATGAGCTTTGGAGGAGAGTTCTACCGCAAGTCTCCATGACCGAAGAACATTGGATGCCTCCTTTATGCATATCATTTCAGCATGGGCCGTAGAGTCCCTCAACTGTTCCACTCTACATATTATATTTCCTTGTCAAGTGATTTTGAAGTAACATCAATTGATTACAGAAAGCATAAGCCATTAAAGTTCTAAGACTTACAGGTTGAATCCACGAGCAATAATCTTCCCATGTTGCACTAGTACTGCTCCAACTGGCACTTCCCACTTTTCAGCAGCTTTCTTTGCTTCCACTAGTGCTTCCCTCATGCACATTTCATCAATCTTCCGCTGCTCGCTTTCAAGCCTGTATGCCTCTTCCCATTCATCAAATCTATCTCTTGTTACTTGCTTGGCCCATTGGAACTTCCTCTGTTTCAAGGGTGAACTTGTAACCTCCGCTCCTCCAACTTCAATTAACTTTTCGGCATTTTGGTCCAACCCTTCATGAAGGCCACTACCAGCTAAAAGGTTCTCACCAGTATCTGAAGATGCTTCTCCTCTTGGAGGAGTTGTTACTCTCGGAGGCTGAGGTAATGAGGATTCCACCAATTCCAAAGCAACAGGAAGGCTATTTGTGTCCTGTACTTTTTCATGCCAACTGAAGTCTTCTTCCTGTTGTGCTGAACCTGAGGAGATCGTCTTTGCCGAACTGCTTCCTGACTTAACAGGAGATGGAATCTCAGCTTCAGAAGGTGTTCTTTTTTCACCTCTTGGTGAATATGTACGGTTTCTAGTTAAAGAATGCAATGGATGTAGCTGGTCAGAAGAGGTTACTTTCTGCGGTGTGCTTCTTTCCTGCTTGACATTGTCACCAATGTTTTCGCCGTGCTCATGGCCAGAAAACCATGTCTCACTGCTAACAGACTCATTCATTGTACTCTTTCTACCTGAACGCGAAGCTAAAGTGGATGATTCAGCTCGTGAACCCCAGCGCAGGCGAACAATATCTGCCATGATATTCCACAAGGACCTGCCAGATCTACTGCCAGCAACGGGACCACTTGTTGTACTGCTGTCAGGTTCCTCCAACTTCAAAACTTCATGAATAGATGGATCAATTTCATGCCATATTTCATCAGAAAGGCCTTTTGATCCAGGACTCCCAGAAGGATGTGTTGAGTCATGATTCTTTAGCTGAATGTCTTCTGAACCACCTTGAGTGGAAATAGCTTGGATGTTATCTTTGCTACCGTATCCTGACTTAGCATCAGATGCATCTACTTCGGCCTCACTGCTAATTTCATGCCTGGCCTTCTCAATGTACTCCCTGACAAACTTTCCAGATGATTCCTCCATACGAAGAGCTGATCCAAGAGCATCTTCATGAGTTCTAATATACAACAATTCCTCATGGTTCCCATCTCTTCTGCCTCCACTATCAAGTTGAGCATGCAAAGCAGAAGTTTGAGTTTCTCTGTGTGTACTTAAGGTATTAGAACCACTTTCCAAGAAATTCTCTTCAGTTGGCATGCCACTTGTCTTATCAGCATAAGAAGGGCCCCTGGCTACCAATTGAGAAGGTGGAGGTGTCAATAAAGATTGTGAATTTACAGTGTTGACCTCCTGGTTTATCACTTGCACATTCTGTTGGTAAACCAAATTAATATTCTGGTTACTAGAACGCCGTTCTAGAACTTTTTGATGAGAACTAGATTGTTTAGTAAGTCTTGGAGGCATGCTGCCTGAAGCTGAGTCAGACTGCACGACTTTTCCTCTGCTTTCCTTTTGTCTGTCTTGGGCTTCCCCAGACAGGGTCACAACTGATGTTAAATTCGTATCTTGATCAGCCATTCTTATTTCAGAGGTTTGCTGTGAGCTATCACTAGCACGAAATTTTGACTTATTCACGTCATCTTGGGATTCACCACTTGAGTGTGCCAATTGGAGGGCCTGTGAATCTGTGTGGTAATATTGTTCCCTCTCACTTGGATAAGAATATGAAACCACGTTTGTTTTCTGTTGCAAATTTATCCTACTAGAGTGTACAATGGACATCCCCTCAGCTGTCTGGTTGCTTTCTGATGGCCCAGTAAACTGTTGGGATTTCCCAGATTTACCTTTTATGGTGATCTGATCATCTGGGTGGCTTTGCTCTTCTCTCTTCCGAGCCGAGCTAGAGCCCAAATTCACATTTACCTCCCAATCATTGCTCCTAGACTTTCTATGCAAGCTGGAAGTCTCCTCAGTGTCCATCTCCTGGATATCCAGCTTTTGAGAAAATTCCTGGGTATTTCTAGCAAATTCATCTCTTTCAGCCACATGGCCAGCCGGTTTCCTACGTTCATTTCTATTCTTCAAAATAGAACCAGATGAAGCCATTGGTTTCTCCTCCCTGCTACTGATCTGCTTTTCAGATTGGGAAGACACTTTAACCTCGCTGCCGCAGGCTCTACAAACTTCTTCATTCCTTTTGCTTTTCCTTTCCAATTCAGAGATGTTAACATCTTCATTTCCATTTTGTCTGTGACTAATAGATGCTCTAGGATCCAAGTTCGTAGAAAAAGTCGATTTCTTTTCCGCACCAGTGAATTGCGTGCGGGAAGTGGAAGATTTTCTATCATCATAATCATGGGTTCTCGACATTGTACTGCATCCTTCCAAGGATTCCTTCTGATATTGTGCTTCTTCAACAGTCTGTTCATTGAGTTTCTTCTCGGACTTCTTTCTCCAATCCCACTCAACATTACTCCTCGCCATGGCTTTTTTCTTCTCCAAGGTCTCATTTTTCTCCCTTTCTTCTCTATATATTCTGTCTTCTTCCGACATCTCATTGTCGGTTTTACTTTCTTGTCTCCTTCTTAACTCTTTACAGTGGCCACTTGATGTTTCCCCTGCAAATCTATCATCTTTGATCTCTTCTAGATCACTCTCAAAACCACCGGAAGATGAAAATGAATGATAAGATGAACAACTAGAGGCCTCTTTCTTTGCCCTGCGATTCTCCTCTCTCCTAAAATCTCCTCTTCCTTCGTCCTGCGTGCGAACATCATCCCTTGACTCAATCTCGATTCTCTCAAGTTTGCATTTCGAATTATTCTCCTTAGAAGCTGACCCCTTTTTCTTTCTACCCCTCGAATGTTCACTGCCATGAATCTTTTTCCTCTCCACTTCATATCTCTTGAACGAACTGCTCCCGCGTTTCCTTCTTGAATCAAAACACTCCTCATCCACCTCTTCACTCAACAGACTAAGCACGGCCTCCACATCCTCAAAACATCTCAACCGGCGAATTTGATTATTTTCCTCCGAAACCATACACTTGATTCTCCTCCTCCTCCCCCCATTTCTTCCCTCACCAATTCTCTCCCTAAAAGCACAAGAACCCTCCTCATACAAATCCGAGACCTCCCGGTCAATGCCATGGACTGGGAGCCGACAATAGTACTGGTCTCCCCCGCCGAAGTACAGCCTCCTAGAAGCTGAACACTGAAGCAAAGAGGATTGCCTCAACCCATACAACAACGAAGGGCTTATAGACACCCTATAGTTACCATGCCCACAGCAAGCAGGACGCGCGCAGCAACAAGAACAACCACAGCAACACGACGGCGACGGCGAATGGGCAAATGGGTACTTGTCGAACCGATCAGTCAACAAGTAGGAATTGTCATTGAAAGAGAAAGAAAGAGGCCCTTTGCTCCTATAGCACAGAAAGTTCGAGCTATACATGAATTTGCGCGGCGTGCGGCGAAAGGGGAAGCGAAAGGGCTCACCTTTATAGGCAAATTCCGGAGCTTTTTCTACTACGTCGGAGCTGAAAACACCATGAGCGCGCGATCTCTGTGGGTCTGCGCTGTAGATCGGATGGCATAGAGATTCAGTTGAAGAAGATATGACCAGCTGGAGACAGAATGGTCACGCGTGGCTGAGCCTAGTTGCCGAGTCGTTCGAGCTCGGGTTGAGCTCATGTTAGATTGGAGGCTTGGACTCCACCAGATTTGGGCTATCTCCATTCTATGAAATTGGGCTCCATGACAAGGCAAAACTGCTCGATGAAACCCAATTGGATATAAGATTCGGATCTATCTTTCGTTTCCAGTGATAAAAATCGGATCATCAAACTTTCGACTATGTTGATTTACACCGATGCAATTAAATAAGGGATACGTGTATTAGAAGCTCTAAAACTTATCGTGAAAATACACTGATTGAGTTAAAACTTTAAAAAGTGCAATTAAATCACTAACACTTGTCACGAAAATTGATCAAGTCCTAAAACTTTCAAAATATTCAATAAAGTCCTAAAACTTATCTCGAAAATGCAACCGAATCCTAAAACTTTCAAAAAATGCAATCAATGGAATGACTTAAATTGAACAACTTTGATAAATTTTAGGACTTGATTGAACTTTTTGAAAGTTTTAGGACTTAATTGTACTTTTATGACAAATTTTAGGACTTAATGTATTTTTAAAAGTTTTAGGACTTAATTACATTTTCACGACAAATTTTAAGACTTCCAATACACTTATCCCATTAAATAATGCCTAAGTCTATTTCGTGTTTATGATGTTATCTTGATCCCAATCCTCGAATCGAATCGTTGGTTGCGATTGTTTAATACCAATTGAAGAATATATATATATATATATATATATATATATATATATATATATATATATATATATATATATATGTATGTACGTTTGATTCAACTTCCTCAAAGGACTTTCGACCTCACAAGCCTCTCGAGGAAATACCAAGGTATTTAACAAGTTTTTATAAGCGGTTTTAAGAAAGCTAAAGGCTTAAATACTAATTCCCACTAGCATTAAGCTTTTAACATTTGAGGAATGTTGCAACTAGAGTTAAATAATTTTTTTCTGCCAAAACTACTCTCACAAATTCTTTTGTTTTTCGATTTTGCCTCTTATTATTACTGTACATATCGCTGCCTAAAGTTGCTCGACCCTCGTCGGGGTCACTCGAGGTCATGCAACCTCAAGTGGCCCTCGCCTAGGTTATGCAACTCAAGGCCTGTTTGTTTATTTCTGTTTTTGTTCCTTGGAACACAAATTTTTCTTTTTTGTTCCGGGAACAAAAAGAACAAAAACGCATTTGTTTACACTTTTTTGTTTAAAACAGATTTGAAATAGAAACAAAGAAATAGAAAAAAAAAACTTGTTTTTTGTTCATAGGAACAATACCAAGAAACACTTCTTCTTTTTCTCCTTTTTTCTTCTTTTTTCTTCTTTTTCTTTCATTCTTCTTCCTTTGGCCGGTTCTGGCCTTGGCCATGGCCGGCGACCTCGCCGGAGCGTCGTTGACCCCCCGAGGCCGAGCCTCGCCAAGCTAGGGCAAGGCCGACCTCGCCTTTGCCTGGGCGAGGTCGAGCCTCGCCGGTGGCTGGTGAGGGCTCCGCCGAGCTCGCCGGACCTCGCCCGGCCAATCGTTGGCCGCCGGCAACCGGCCACAATGGAAAGAAGGAAAAAAAGGAAAAAGAAAGAAGAAAAAAATGAAAAATATTATAAAAATATTAAAAAAATTAAAAGAAACAAAAAAAAATTGTACAAGTTACCAAACGGGTTTCGTTCCTAGAGTCGAAATTTTTGTAGTTACCAAACGTGTTCTTATACTCAAAAATTGTTCCTTGGAACAAAAAAAAAAAAACTATTTATGTTCAAAAATTGTTCTTTAGAATAGAAATGTTACCAAACACGCCATCGCCCGACAATTATTGATGTTAGATCTAGCTCACCTACATCTTGAGCCCTTCACCAACTCTGGCGAAAAGCTTAAGTGTTTTTATAATAAAAATATATTTTAAAAAATGCAACCAAAGCCCATTTGGCCAAACATTATTTCAATCCGAAGTTGCTTCATAATTTTTTTTTTATCAAACACTATTCGCATTCCCTAAAGGATTTTGGCTTTTAGCATTTACATTACATCTAAAGCCCATTTCTAAAGTTAGACCAAACCGGCCTTACATATCAATGACATCATATGAAAGGATTCTAACCTAGATTGGATATGGATGACTAAGATCACGCAAAATAAGAAGTTTGGAAGATAAGGTGTACATGTTTTAAGGCGCTTCTGTAGCTGGTTTCGCCCATCCAAATTAATTATTGCATGTCGAGTGTTATAATCTTTTGTTTTTTTTTCCGATCGGTTTGGCGAATCGCAACATCATGTCCTTGGGAGCACCGACAAACCCTTCGATGTTTCAGGGCACAAGACAGAGCTAATCAATCCTAGAGTACTTGGGACGCCATTGCGTCTGTTGAAGCAAAGTTCTCCGTGTGGACACGGTTTAGGTAAAGTTGGAGTGGTTGAAAGGCTACTAATTTAGGCCCTCCTCGGTCCTCACGATTAGGGGTGTGCATGGTCCGGGCGGGCGGTTCCCGACCTAGAACCGGGAACCGCCCGCTAAGGACCGGTTTCGAAAAATTGGAATCGGGATCCACCCGTTTGTTGCATGGATCCACCCGGGAATCGAACCGCCGGTCCGGTCCGGTTCCTGAGTGGATCCATGGAACCGATCTTGACGCGAAACAATTTTGGTCTTCAACATAGAACGGTCGGATCTATGAGTTGGGAAGGAGGGGAGGAGGTCTATGGTCGCGTTTTCAACATAGAACGGTCGCGAAACAATTTTCCGCGGCTATGGCGGGTGGCGGCCGACGCAAGGGGGCGAAACAGCGGCGGCGGAGGAGCAGCGGCAGCGCGTCGCTCGGGGAGGAATCGAAATGGCGATAGGATTAGGAGGAATCGAGGAAGAGAGAGAGAGAGAAGCGAAGACGAAGGGAGTGAGGAGATGAGATCTAATCTAGGGTTTCTTTTAGTAATTTTTTTTAATATTAAAAAGGTTCCGGTCCGGTCCGGTGGGCGGATCCGCCCATGGGGCAGGAACCGGACCGGTACCCACCGGTTCCGAAAATTGGAACCGGGAACCCGACCGGTTCCCTCAAGAACCGCCGGTTTCGGGCGGTTCGGTCCGGTTCCGGCGGTCCGGGCGGTTCCGGGTATTTTGCACACCCCTACTCACGATGCGCCGGGCCCGGTTTGTTTTCTCTTCTTCTTCTTTTTTTTCATTTTCTTTAATTTAATAAGATGTTAACAAAATTTAAAAAATAAAAATAATAATATTAGAAATTCTTATAACTTCGGTTTTTCTATACTAATTTCGCAAGGAGAATTTTAATCAAATCAACACATACTAACACCTTCGAGTATCAAAGACGATACATGAATACACCTCACATGAAAAGCATGTTTCGCGGTGTCAAAAAACCTCCTTTTGCGCCTTAATTATTGGAGAATGGCAATCTCCATGTAGGTCAATGTCAACAAACCAGTCATTTTTATAGCTGGCGGTATTCACTTTTTTATTAAATTTTTTAATTAATATATATATATATATATATTGCAAAACACAAATATAGTTGGATGAAATACAAACACATCAGAAGAATACAATTTCAGATAATTATAATCAAGTTCACGCTTTCAAAAATGATTAAAGTACAATCGAATGCTGGCGTGAGCAACACCGTAAGTGTAACCACCATAATATAAAATCATCATTTGCTGTGCACATTGTTAAACACATTCTTGTGGCATCATTTCCTCCTGGAGCCACAAGAGGAGTAGACGACGGTCATTTCTAGATTCTAATCATTTGACCTTTGCCATATTGACCCCATGATCGGTCCATTGGTGCTGAAAATTGGACGCCAACGGTGCAGTTGATGTCGATGAGGTAAGCATGTCACAAGCCACGGAAATAATAGAAAACGCAAAGTTTTGGCCTTCTTACCCCACCCAAAACAATGACGGTGTCTTCCTTGACTTTTTCAATGAACTTAGGATCATGGTTGTTGAGATTTCTAACCACCTTATCGAAAACCAAACTGAAATGCTAGTACAACTTGCGGATGTTGTTTTCTTAATCAATGTGAGGTTCCAAACTCTCATGGTTAGTTTACTTGATGATCAACGGGTCTCTATCGGTAGGGTTAAATTTCTCGATTCGTATCGAGCACCATACATATCATAGAGATTGATGAGCCAAAACCTCACCATTGCCAAGATTTGTCATACATCGGTCAAATTGCCTAGACCTGAATTTTCATAATGTTGCACAAATAGAGCTACCAGTACCAGCCCATTCAAAATGGATAACCTTATAATATTTCAGCATGTTGGAGATTTCCTCAACCTATTAGTTTAAACTTTGGGATTGAACTTTCTAACCTAATATCATAATTAGATTTTGCTCTTTTCACATGTGTGTCTATTCTCATTAGTCAAATTCCACACATCATTTATAATCCAACTTACACATAAAAAAAAAAGATGTTAAAATATCTTCCCACCTATTAATTTAAATTTTTGGATTAAACTTTATAACACAGCAATTTATTGTTGGTGGCCATAAGAAAATCACCTCCCAGGGGTTGGCTAATTCCATCAAAATCGGGAACATAAACGAGAACACTTAATTGCTCGATGGATATTACTTATGGATGGAGAATAAAATAACGTCGCAAGATGGGGCATTGACCCAATCATCTTTTCGAGGAGCGTTAATTACCTCCCTGGTTTTTTTCAGCTAGTGCAGCTTGATTAAGGCGGTTGGTGCAGTTGGTACAGTTGGTGCTAGTGCAGCTGGTGCAGCTATTCTCCCTGAATCTGGAGGATGGTTCATTCCCTACCTATAGGCATTTTGTTTCTGTTTGCCGGTTGTTCATGATGTGCTTTTCTTTCTTAGTTGGTAATAGGCTGCCACGTCTGTGACTTTCTAGCATCCCTCCACTCATCATGATCCGTTGTTTTGAGTGTGGGTTCTGATGTCGTGTTCTTTTCTTTTTCTTCTTTTTCTTTCGTTTGTTCACTCGTTCCTTTTCAATATATTAATTACCTTTCACCAAAAAAAAGAAAAAGAAAATAATGTCAGCATGTCCATCCATCCGATTGTGTACCTTCTCCAACATCAAATAAGTGGAATTCCACCTAGCTTTCACATCAACGGGTTAGCTTGTCGTGTTCTCTTCCATTTTGCATGCGGAGCAACTCCACATCCTAATTCCCTTGAGGCACTTGAGCTAATGTTCCGGGCCCCCTCCATATCCAACTTTCGGAATAGTAAAACACTCAGCAATCCATCTTTGGATGTAGAGATTCAACCATGTGGCACACACGTCGTACATGGATGTTCTGAGCTACGCAGACAAGCTCCTAGTGACGAGACTCTTTACGGTGGTAGTGTCTGGGGTAAATGTCGAAGTCATTGATGGCTCTCGTGATTTCCATGTAGGATGCAGACATCACAGCCTCTTAAACGACATAATACAATGGCGTGACTTCCAATTTGGGCCCGGTTCGATGGCCTATGACATAATAGTATGCAAAATTAATTTGGCCCGAGCACAAGTCCGGAGTCAATGAGACTTGAAAGTTTTTTTTTTTTTTTTTGTCGGTCATACTCTATTCTTATTCTAACGCTCACTCTCAGACTTTTGCCCTGCCTCCTTGCAAGGCATGGGAGTCGAAATCTACTCATGAAACTACATCGTCTCCACCCCAATCCTCCCGGAGAAGGTGGGGATTCGAACCCCCCCACCTCCCCCTTCCAAGTTGGAAGGATGACCATTGGAGCAAACCCCAGTGATTAATGAAACTTGAAAGTTACTCATAAAGAACAAGTGCACCAATTCCACTCCTTTTTGTCTCTTTGTACCATCGCCTTGTTCTTCCTTGTGCCTATCGATTGCGGAACGGGCCTAAAATGTAGTTGCTATGTCTCTCCATTTCTATCCGAATCATATTGAGATTAATGCTCTATTCCATTTTCAATCGACGAGTTTATGCATATGATGGATTGCGAAACAGTTCAGGTAAGCTCGGACCTCCTCGCAAGACTCAACATTTTCTCCTAAACCTCCCAGCAAATCAAATTGAACGCTCGTGCTGCTCGACGATTCGCCCAGCACGAAAGCTAAATACACCAGTCAGTATCTTTATTGCACCATCTGGATTGTGACACCATCCACCACGTGAACCTTGCTTTTACTCCAATGATCGCAAAAATTGACGGTACAAAGAAAAGACGGGCAATAATGTTTGCCACCATGCTAATACTCTATTGGCCTTTTTGAAAAGCTTTTGGCAAATTGACGGGGTTTGAAGCCTTTTTGACGTCGGAAATGACTAGCGACTTGCCAACGGGATTAAAGATGATTCGCGCTTTATCATCCGAGCTCATCTGGAAAGATTCTTAATCTGTCAATTGCCATCCACGACTCCCCCCACCCACCACTGATTCTGCTTCAGAGTCATCTCTTTTTACTCGGCTTTTCTCTTCTTTGCTAAGTCCAAAAGCTTTTGACGAGCGTGCTCGACTGAACGAATCGAGAGGACCACCGTTAGTCGTATTGTAAGTTTTCTTTTCGCAGCGACATGTATGGGAGAGCACGAACAGAAGAGGGTGTACATTAATTTTGCGCCATGTGCGTCCTTCGGACATCGAGTCGATGACCCGACGGAGGGGCCGAATTGAATAAGGCGACTGAAACCGTGTAAATATAACTTTATTAGCAGCTGTCAATTTAATATTGTATGTCGGGTTCCTTTTCTCTCTTCTTCATTGTATTATCGTGACCAGACGGCTAATGTTGATAATGATAATAAATAGTTTCCGTATTAGTGATCTGCTGTAGCTGGACAACTAAGAAGTTGACAAAGCTGTCCGTCCGTGCGTGCAACGTAGTGACTTACAGACTCCCCCGAGTCGCCTCTTCCTCAAATGCTTCCTAGTCAAACGAGAGATGAATGTTTCGGTCGGAAAAGGAGTTTCAAACAGTGGCTCTGACATCGAATTTGAACTAAATTATAAAATGATTTACTCTTTCTATAGTTGGATTCTTTGTAGAGAAGCAAAGGCCGTGGAAGAAAGGAGAAGTAACTCGGGTTTGCTTTTAGCTTTTAGGGTTTCAGGGTAATAGGTGGGAGAGAAATAGAGAGTATTTAACCGGTGAAGCGTGTATCTATACATATAGGTATATTCATTTGATTAACAATCAACCGACCATGACTCAAAAGAGAAAAACTAATCCAGTCATCACGAGGGATAAGTTTTGTCTATATGATAAAAGCGTCATGGCTTACCAAAAAAAGGAGAGAGTATGTGAATAGTCCACTAATCTTGCTGGATTCCTTAACGCATCAACAAATCCAAACGGGCCCAAAAAAGAACTCGTAGTGCTTCGGCATCAAGTAACGTACATAGAGATTAGGTGGACGAGTGGCTTCGTCTTGAATTTTCTGATAGGTAGTATGTCAACCCCTCACATAATAAACAAGGTAAACGTGACGGGGTGACGGGGTGACGCTAGGGAAGGACCCACCACCCCGGGTTTCTCGATAACGCTAGCGGAAGACTCACCACCCCGGGAACCCCGTACAACCGGTAGCCGGCGAGGTAAACCCGGGATGACGCTAACGAAGGACCCACCACCCCGGGTTTACCTTGGGATAATGCTAGCGGAGGACTCACCGCCCTGGGAACCCCTGTACAGTCGGTAGCCGGCGAGGTAAACCCGGGATGACGCTAGCGGAGGACCCATCACCCTGAGAACCCCCATACAGCCGGTAGCCGGCGAGGTAAACCCGGGATGACGCTAGCGGAGGACCCATCACCCTGAGAACCCCCATACAGCCGGCAGCCGGCGAGGTAAACTCGGGGTGACGCTAGCGGAGGACCCACCACCCTGAGAACCCCCATACAGCCGGCAGCCGGCGAGATAAATCCGGGGTGACGCTAACGGAGGACCCACCATCCCGACGTCACACTTAAGACACCAAACGCCTCTACTGGGTTTGGAACTCCTCACCTTTGGGGAAGAATCAATGGAGTCCTTATCCAGCGGAGTCATCACGGCCGGTGGTAACGTTCTTACAATTTTTATCGTTGTTAGGTTACCAAAGTTACTTAATTACACGGCGTGTTGTCGATGATTCGTTTTGGATTCGTGCATCCGAGTCTTCGAGAGAGAGAATCATTAATGAAACTAGTTTCTGCTAATGGTTCAATGCTTAATGGCGGAGCCACTTTTGGAATAAAGATGGATGTGAATTCCTCTCGTATGAAAAGGATAAAGTGCGAGAGACACTTCCATGCGAAGCTGACGCGAGAACCAACTGTTTATGATTTTTCCTCTCCAACCGTTTTATGATTAATTCGGTTTGTTGTAGAGAAATTTATATTTGCTATAATGATAATAATAGTGCAATTAAATGAAGATAAAGACAAGACATTCGTAACTTTGAATATATCACTTGAGTACCAAAAACTTTTTAAAATGTTGACCCAAGTGTTGGAAATCTAACGTGACATAATACTTATGGTGAACATTTCTAAAAGGTTAAGGTACTCAATTGATCAATTGAAAAATCATAAGCCACTTAAGTGATTAGAAAAAAAAAAAAAAAAGTTTGATATTTAAGTAAGCACTGTGCACAAGATATGGCATTCAAGGGATTGCAAAAAAAATTATGACATTCACGTGATGATGTATAGGAATTATGACATTACCAGTGTTATTATCCCCAATTGAATGCCACTTTTCCAAACACCTCTTAAGTTTTTCTTCGTTTTTTTCTTTGGGTTTGGTAAGTGGGAAGTGCAAATTGGATAGCAAATCAGCAATTGGTCTTAGAAAATTTATGTACGGGAATAGTCATACCATGTGTCATCTTTTGACGAGACTATTCCTCTTGTTTTTTTTTAAAATCATCCAGTTAGTCCTCACCATATTATACGTATGATAATTCGATTCTTAATTTTTCAATTTTACTAGTAGTCTTAAATTTTGCGCGAAATACCAGTGTAGTATTTCTGACTGGTCAATATCGAAAAGTTTATGATCAAATTATCATTCGTATAATAGACATATGATTAAAAGAACAATTTCTCCCTAATTTTTTTTTTTTAGATTACGTTAGTAGATTCAGCTCAATTAACCTCCCTTATTTATCCGATTTGGCCAACAAGCCATTATCATCGATTATAACCAGAACACAACCTAAACTCGTGTCTATAACATGAAAGCTTCACCAGCCCACCAGAAGATCGTGAGTCCCCACCATTGGAGAAGCTTCTGCTGCTCCCTTTCTTGATTCCCCATTTGCCCGTATCCCTACCTTATTCTTCAACTTCAAGAAAAACGGCGCCTCTCTTTCTTTCGTCTCTCTTGATCCGACGGGCGGACTCGATTCCCACGGATATCGGAACGATCTCGCCATATCGAGAAAACGAATTTTCCGTCCTGTCCGGCTCTAGAAAGACGAACGCAAAATTCTACGGCGTGGGAAAGAAGGATGGTCGTTTTACGTATATTGCTGAATCCGACGAAGCCTTCTTTTTCCAATTTTCGTTCTTTTCTCCGTTTCTTGGCATTCTTCTTTTTGGGTCGGACTTTTCCTTAGGGAAAATGTCACAAATAATCTTTAAACTTTCATCTAATGTTCAATTTCTTCCATGAACTTTTGATTTGCTTAATTTGATCCATAAACTTTCATCTAATGTTCAATTTCATCCATGAGCTTTTGATTTGTTCAATTTGATTCTTGAACTTTCATCTAATGTTCCATCTAGTCCCTAACTATTTGAAAATTGACCAATTTTCCTTTTTTTTAATACTAAACTGTTTTTTTATAAAAAAAAACCAAATTAGGTTTTTTTGGTCGAAAAAATACTATATTTATGCAAAGTAATAAATTAGGTTTTTTTTATGGACTTCACCGAAAAGAGAAAAATCGATTGATGAGCTTTTGTACATTATTTAAGTAATTTGCATATACAAAAAGAAATCAAAATGCAAGATTCACCTTTATTTATTATTACCGTCCCTTTTTCCATTTGTTTTTAATATGGAGAAAGGAAAGAAATATTGACATTTATTACTCGCATAAATATGATATTTTTTCGACAAAAAAACTTAGTTTGGTATTTTTTTATTTATAAAAAAATAATTTGGTATTAAAAAAAAAAGGAAAATTGATCAATTTTCAAATAGTTCGGACTAGATGTAACATTAGATGAAAGGTTAGGGATCAAACCTGAAGAAATCGAAAATTTATGAATAAAATTGAATATTAGATAAAAGTTGATATGCTTATTCATGACATTTTCCCTTCCTTAGTATGATTGTACGAGGGGCAGTTAAGGCCGGTCGGACTTTTTCCTCAGTACGATCGTACGAGGGACGGTTAAGGTCGAATACGCGTACTGAGATAGAGAGAGAGAGAGAGAGAGAGGAGAGAGAAGCACAAGAAACGAAAATGAAACGCTGCGATGAGATGTCTCGACTCAAGAAAGCAGGCGAGAGAGAAGAGAGAGCCAATTCAAAGCCTCTGGCTTGCGCCGTCTTAGAGAGAAAACATCGTTCGCGCCACGTTCTTGGTCGCCGATCGCTGTGTCGTAGGTGGGTTCTGCTTCGACTCGGTCTTCTGTAGGATAAAGTTTGGATTTTTTTTGGTTTTGTGTTTTTATATTTAGGGGCTAGATCGGCGGTTCTTTCTGGGGGCGGAGATCACATCCCGAGCTTCTGCGTAGCTCGGTGACGTTGTTGTCCGTCCGAACGGACATCGTCGCCAGTCGGGAAGCGCGGGGCCCGATTATTTTATTCAGCTTCACTCTTCTCCTTCTTCTCCTCTCCAAGATTATTCTTTTCTTGAGGCTTTTCTTGGGGAAATCTCGCTTTTTGGAGTCCTTCCTCTCTCTCCCCCTCCCTTTGCATTGTCGGTCGCGACGTTCGCTCGGCTCATCTTTTGGCGCCCCTTCCCTTTTCTGGCTTTCTCTTCGCGATCTGGGGTGCGACCGGCGCGTTGGGCTCGGGCGTGTTCCTTCTTTCTCTGTTGTGGGGATCTATCTGATGCCTTCTGAGCTGTGTTTATGTGGGATCATCAGCTAGGAACGAGCATTGTTCGGTTTTAGCAATTGGGTCTCTCTGGCTTTGTGGTTTCTTTACAGTGCTTCGTGGCGCCGGTCCGAAAAAGAATTGACTGATGGCCGGTGGAACAAGAAGGAAGCTTCTTCTGAGCAAACTCTACTCCTTGCCATGTTTGACTTCTTCGCAAAAAGATGATCCCCGAATTGGAGGACCGGGGTTTTCGAGGGTGGTTTATTGCAACGAACCAGAGTCTTTCGAGGCTAGCATTAGAAATTACGGGACCAATTATGTTAGCACGACAAAGTACACATATGCAACTTTCTTGCCTAAGTCATTGTTTGAGCAGTTCAGAAGAGTGGCCAATTTTTACTTCCTCATTGTCGGTACCCTGGCCTTCACTCCCCTGGCGCCTTATACAGCTGTTAGTGCCATTATCCCTCTTATCATTGTTATAGGGGCAAGCATGACCAAGGAAGCCATTGAAGACTGGCGGCGGAGACTGCAGGTGCTCATTATACTTTCTCGATTTGACTTGTTTGTGTTTAATTATGTTCCACCCACCTTCATTATCTGTTCCTGATTATGAAACTCCATATTGTGTTGTATACTCAGCATCTTAGGAGTTGTGTGATAATATAAAAAGTTAATCTCCAAAAATATAGGACCTGAACATTTTTCTGCTGAAGCTCTAGATTTTGAAAACGCTGGGAAGATACATGTTTGATGGCACCTTAAATTTGAGTGATGCATCTAGTTAAGCATTTGGCAATCATTGGATTAAGATGTGAAACAATTGAACTTTCCATTCTAGTAGGTTGTTGAAATTTCATGAGAGACAGCAATCTGCGAGCATTTTCATCTAAAGAAGAATCCCAAAAAAGATATCATGTGTGATGTTTAGGATGTTATCATAATGTATAAGACAGATTTGAATGCCAGCATCTTCCCTGATTTCATGTGGTACGTATGTTTACATGCATGCTTATAATTTTGAGTCCTATATCATAATTATTCCCACACACATTAATTCTTCATTTCATTTTCAGTCTCTAGTAAATGTATATTAAGAAATTACTAGGAGGGAGCAATCCGAAAGTGGAAATCTCAGACTAAAAAGGACGGAGATGCTTATTTAATGAATTGAGGATGACCTAAGGGTAGATTGTATGTGCTGATGATGATGATTGCTCTTCATTCATCTAAGTTGTCAAACCTAGCCTTCTTAACTGAGTAATTTGGCCTGTGATTTATTGTTCAGGATATTGAGGCGAATAATAGAAAGGTGAAAATGCATAAGTGTAATGGAGTATTTCATGACACTGAATGGAAGAACCTGAGAGTGGGAGATATAGTGAAGGTACAGAAGGATGAATTCTTTCCTGCAGACCTTCTTTTGCTTTCGTCTACTTATGAAGATGCTATTTGTTATGTTGAGACCATGAACCTTGATGGGGAGACGAATTTGAAAGTCAAACAAGGTTTGGAGGTAACATCTGGCTATAATACGGACCAAATGTTCCGGGATTTCAAGGCAATTGTCAAATGTGAAGACCCAAATGCTCATCTGTATTCTTTTGTTGGAAGCATGGAGTTTGAAGAAAATCAGTATCCCCTTTCTCTGCAGCAACTTCTCCTTCGAGGCTCGAAATTGCGAAACACGAATTTTATATATGGGGCTGTCATATTCACTGGTCATGACACCAAAGTCATGCAAAATGCAACAGACCCCCCATCAAAGAGGAGTAAAATTGAGAGGAAGATGGATAGGATCATCTATGTCCTCTTTTCAATAGTATTTTCTATGTCTCTTGTTGGATCAATTTGCTTTGGCATTTGGACTAAAGATGACCTAGAAAATGGGAGGATGAAAAGGTGGTATCTTAGGCCGGACCACTCCACCATCTTTTTTGACCCTAAAAGAGCTCCTGCAGCTGCCATCTATCACTTCTTGACGGGTTTGATGTTATTTAACTATTTCATCCCGATCTCCTTATACGTGTCTATAGAAATTGTCAAAATTCTTCAAAGCACGTTCATTAATCGAGACATTGACATGTACTATGAAGAAGCCGACAAACCAGCTCGTGCTCGCACCTCAAACTTGAATGAGGAACTTGGCCAAGTTGATACAATACTTTCAGACAAGACAGGAACTCTGACCTGCAATGAAATGGAATTCATCAAATGTTCGATTGCCGGGACAGCTTATGGCCGCAATCTCACAGAGGTAGAGAGGGCTATGCATAGGAGGAATGGCTTACCTTTAGCTCATGACAAGCTGAATGGCCGTGACGACATGGAGCGTTCACCTAGTACAGAGCCACATATTAAAGGCTTCAACTTTTATGATGAGAGGATTATGAATGGAAAATGGGTAGAAGTGCCTCATGCAGATGTCATACGAAACTTCTTTCGTTTGCTGGCACTTTGTCATACTGTCATACCTATACGAAGTATGGGACAAGTCTCATATGAAGCGGAATCACCAGATGAAGCTGCTTTTGTTGTTGCGGCAAGAGAACTTGGGTTTGAGTTCTACAAGAGGAAACAGAAGAGTATCTCACTTTACGAGCTGGATCCAGAATCTGGAAGGAAAGTTGAAAGGTAGATGGAAATAAAAGAATGATCTTTTGTGATATCGGATAAACTTCCCTTGCTGGATGGCAATGTGCAATTTGTCTTGATATTTATTGCTCTGCACTAGAATAAGAATTCACCGCATTAAAGATCTCTCCACTTTTTTTTTCCTTTTTAACTGGAAAAATCTTTTTTGGCTATCAATCTCAAGTCCCGAAATGCTTATTCTGTTCATGTTTCTGTGGGTGCATATCTGAATTCTGACATTCAGGTTGATTATTTTCATTCTTAATCTCTATTATTCTCTTTGTATGCAAAACTTCCTGTTTGCAGGGTATATCAGGTTCTAAATGTCTTAGAATTCAACAGCTTAAGAAAGCGGATGTCTGTTGTTGTAAGAGACAATAAAGGCAAAATATTACTGCTCTGTAAAGGCGCTGACAGGTTTGTTTTTAGGACCATGACTACTCGAAGGTTTTAGTATTCTTCTTCCTTGTGTTCTGTACCATCATTGGTGCATATTCAATGCAGTGTCATGTTTGAAAGGCTTTCCGAGGACAGCAATGATTATAAAGAGAGTACGGAGAGACACGTGAATGAATATGCTGATGCAGGCTTGAGGACATTGATACTTGCTTATCGTGAACTCAATGAGGAAGAATACCACAAGTTCAATGAGAAATTCAATGAGGCAAAGAACTCAGTTAGTGCCAATCGCGATGCTTTGATTTTTAAAGCGATGGAGATGATTGAAAACAAATTGACTCTTCTTGGTGCCACTGCTGTTGAGGACAAACTGCAGAATGGGGTGGGTTTCTTATATGCCTAATGCTGTTAAAGGAATGTCAGTCGGCCTTGGAAAATGCTTTGGCGCTTGAGAATAAGTTTTCCTCTTTCCTTCTTGTCAGGTGCCGGATTGCATTTTCAAGCTTGCCCAAGCTGGAATTAAGATCTGGGTTTTGACTGGAGACAAGATGGAGACTGCTATCAACATTGGGTACACTGAGATGTCATAGTTTCAAGATGAGTCTATCTATATTTGCATGTCTGGTTTCTTCACTCGGGAAAATAAATTTGCAGGATTACTTGCAGTCTGCTCAGACGAGGAATGAATCAGATAATAATCAGTTTAGAAATGCCAGAAATTCAGGCTCTAGAAAAGTCACACGATAGGGATGCTATAATGAAGGTATCCTTTTGAACACTAAATGATTTCCAGTTATCGTTTAAACTGTTTCATCCACGAAACTATACACGCTCTCACCTGTTTATGAAGTGTTAGGGAGTATAGTTACAAGTCCACTGAACTATGCAAATATCAGGCTGCCTTATTTGCTCAGGGATTTTGCATGATTTAGTAAAAAAGTCTTGCCTAATTTAACTTGGTCTCGGTATCAATGCTAGAATGGTTCTACACCAGACATGGTTTTGAAGCAAGATCTTGAAGACAGCAAAAGATGGAATTTTAGTTGGACACAAGAAATACATATTGAGCTTAACTTTGTAACAAACCATGGTTGAAGGCATCTTGAGTTCTAAATGAGTTGAAAAGATGCATCAACAATGAAAATGCAGAAACACTTAGCTTCCTCCTGAAGTGCTAGTTATGCATGCTGACTCAAAAATCAAAACTTTGGCTGGCTTTCCTCCAGTAAAATCAATTTCTAACTCGTTATACAATTTCATAATCCACTTAGATTCGTGAGCTCATTGTTAATTATACCCAATGAAGTATTCAGCGGTTTACAGAATGGACATCTGCTGCTCCTTAGCTCTCTGGCTGATGACTCCATTCTGTTTCAAGACCAAGAGAAGACAGTTGTATGACCTACCTTTATATATATATATAAGGAAACGTATGACCTGGCATTGGTTAAATACATAGTTAAGATGATTCTACATGGATACTAAATAAAGTGATGGTTGTCTTTTAGGCATCAAAGGAGAGTGTTCGCCATCAGATCGCAAGAGGGAAGGCTTCATTGGCCCCATCAAGTGGGGCCTCTGAAGAATTTGCTTTAATCATTGATGGAAAATCACTAGTTTATGCTCTGGAAGATGACATAAAGGACATGTTTCTAAATCTTGCACTCGGCTGTGCATCCGTTATTTGCTGTCGCTCATCACCAAAACAGAAGGCATTGGTGAGTTATAATATTCGTTTCAACTTTCCATGATGGGCGCCTCACTTGCATAAATGTTTTTTTGTGCTAAACTTAGCAAAACAAATGAGCCTTTGAAATAACTTGCACAGTGTTTTATTGTAATAAACTTAGCATAATAGATGATCCTTTGAAATCATTTGATTTTATTGCCTGAACTGATAAAACATAGGTCACAAGGCTGGTCAAGTCTGGAGCTGGGAAAGTAACATTGGCTATAGGTGACGGTGCCAATGATGTGGGAATGCTTCAAGAAGCAGATATTGGAGTTGGAATTAGTGGTGCTGAAGGAATGCAGGTGCCTAACATGCCATTACAAGACCTTCAGAATTATGTAATCCACCGGCAACAATTGTGTTGGTTTCTGATGCCTTTTATGTTTCTCTTTGGTTGTTATTTAAACCCTTCAGGCAGTCATGGCCAGTGATATTGCAATTGCACAGTTTCGATTTCTCGAACGCCTGCTACTCGTTCATGGGCATTGGTGTTACAGAAGGATTTCGATGATGGTAAGTCCTTTTACATATTGATTTGAAGATAAGGACATGATCATCTGTCAGCATGTTATTATCTCTTTGGCAAAACAAGGTAGATAAATAAATAAATAAATAATTTGGTCTCTTGAGTGAGAGACAAGTATACCATCCACAGGATGAAGACAAATGTTGTTTTTATCAGGTAAAGCTTCGTGTGGTAATGTTGCTCAGTTTTTTTTCTGCCAGGTATGCTACTTTTTCTTCAAGAACATCGCGTTTGGTTTCTCCCTCTTCTTATATGAGGCACATGCGGCCTTTTCAGCACAGCCCGCATACAACGACTGGTTTTTGTCATTCTTTAACGTCTTCTTCTCATCGCTTCCTGTGGTTGCTCTGGGAGTTTTCGATCAGGATGTATCAGCAAGGTTGTGTCTAGAGGTATGCCTGGCTTCTTAATATGTAATTTTTATTACTGTTGGAAAACATTTTATGGCCAAGCTATTCATATCACGGATACCATGTGTTATGATCCTCCACAGACTATGCGATTGTGATTTTCTTTCCAGCACATGGACATAATTCGAGCATCCAGGGAATTTTTAAGTTCATCTTTTTTAGCTTTCTGGATGTCTTCGATTTTTATTTATTTTTAATATGGTTAGAAGCTTTGGACTGTCTTTAAGTCCTTTGAGATCTCTCAGCATCCTAGCATGGTCTTTGATCATTGGGGCCTATTTGCTTTGCCTTCCGATGCTAATTGAGAACAGCTGGAAGCAGTATTGGATATTTTTTTGGTTTTCTTCGGAGTATTTTTATTTAGATCAATTCATATTCAACTTTCATGTGGCAGTACCCCCAGCTATACCAAGAAGGGGTTCAAAATTGCCTCTTCCGCTGGGTCCGGATACTCGGCTGGATGTTTAATGGGTTCTCTAGCGCAGCTATAATTTTCTTCTTGTGCACAAGGGCACTGGAACACCAAGCATTCAACAGCAACGGACACGTTGCTGGGAGGGACATCTTCGGTACAACAATGTACACCTGCGTCGTATGGTCGGTGAATCTGCAGATGGCACTAACTGCAAGGTACTTAACCTTAATACATCATATAGTCATCTGGGGCTCAATCATATTTTGGTACCTCTTCTGTTTGATGTATGGAGCCACGTCTCCCACTCTGTCTACTACTGCCTACAAGCTCCTTATCGAAGCCCTCGCACCATCGCCAGCCTTTTGGGTCGTGACGCTTGTCGTGACAGTCTGCTCCCTTATCCCATATTTCACTTACTTAGTGATTCAGATGGAGTTTTCCCCCATGTACAATCAAAGGGTCCAGTGGGTCGGATACAAAGCAAGATTGATTGATGATAGGTTGAGGGGAATGTGATTATGACCAACAGATGGCTTCTGGGTTAATTCATCCTGTAGATCTTGCAGTCCAGGAAATACTAATTCCTGCAGACCCGTTTAATTTTGTAGAATCCTCAGGGTATAGATTTTACGAGCATGGAAATCCACTGGCTCATGCCAAGCTCTGGATATGGTAGACAGAGTATATAGGTTTTGGAGATTTACCTGCTGTCATCAAGCTTCAGATGCGCTTGATTCTCTGTGGAGAAAAAAATAGAGGAGAAAAAGCTGTACCATATGTTAGCTTTGCTGTAGATTCTGTAGATTCTCAAATTATGGGAGACCTATGCTATACACAATCTTCTTCTCTTTGTAATGAATTAGAGGAGGCATATATATTGTCAATTCAGGTTGGGCAGCTTCTTTTGTTATCATAAATTTATTTTGTCGAAGAGTGCCTCGCCACGTGTTAAACAATCAATTAGAAAAATACTATAGTTTTCAATTCACTGATTGCCTTCGTATACTGCACAGCCAGTGCCATGAAAACTGAATTATTTCACATATAGTATACTTAATAAATGTCCACATATTTTTACAAACATCTCGTAAGAATTGCCTTTATTGATGTCACATTTATCAACAAGTCGCCCAATTTGTATTGTGCTAGCGACATTTGAATATTGATGTGTAAGCCATATTTATTGGCCACATGCGACGCATTTAATTGCGTTAGTTCATAGCTGATTTGAATTAAAAGGGGAGTGTGATTTGGGATCGATTTCATAGAAATGAATTTTATCTATTCAATTCTTTTGTTTAATTAAGAGATAGATATCATCAAACCAATTTTTTTTTATTTAACTTCCAAGTTTAAACTAATATTATCTTTAATATCCATAAGCCTCTACAAGACGAATGCATTTTTTCGAGCCATTATAAAGTACATTTCTTTGAAGAAGTCATAGAGGATTTTGTTTGCATTAAGAAAACATCCCATTTTCCCTAATCTCAATTTATTCCACATATCTACAAATTACATCGGACTAAATAATTGACATTAAACGTTTGTTTTAATTATTCACTAAATACATAGGGTTCTGATCCATTGGAATATATATCATAGATAATTATTACACCTAGATTCGCTCCGGTTTGTTTTAAGGTAAATGAATAATTAGGAATTTTTTTTTTCTAAAAATGATCGTTTGTATCACTTACAAAAAAAATGAATAAAAGAAAAATATATTCATCGTCTACAAAAATGTTTAAATATAAATTGTTCTTAATAACGAAAACATTTTTGATTAACTAAATTCTTTAAGTAATATAAGTAATCATTTTTTAAATCATTCATTTTTCGTGAAATAAACGAAACTTTTTTACACATTTATTTACTCACAGCCCGTGGGTTGCGGGGTAACGCGATTAACTGTCAAGTTCATTGGGGGTAACAATGAAGGAGGGAAAAATGTTTAAAAAGTCCTAAACCTTGCCAACTTAATCTTAAATCTTTTTTTTTGTCAATTTAGTCCTAAACATTTTTTTAGTGTCAATTTATTCCTAAATCTTTTTACTTTGTGCTAATTCAATCATTTCCAACTAATTTGGGCCGGATTTTTTTGCTGATTGGGCGTCGGCCCGGCCGACGCGTGGCACGGTCGGCACCGACGTTAATAAATTTTAATAATTTTTTAATATTTTTTAATTCTTTTTCTTTTTTTTTTTTTTTTTTTTCCTTCTTCTTCTCCTCCTTCCTCTAGCTAGTCGTCGGACCTTAGTAACTGGCCAGAGGCGACAGTTGGCAAGGGTCACAAGGGCAGCCTCGCACTAGGTGGCAAGGCATGGGTGAGGTTGAGCCGGCGAGGCTTGACCCTTGCCAGCCCGACACAAGCCCGCCCTTGTGGCCTGGGCACCTCGAGCTAGCCTTGCACTGGCCTCGTGCTAGGCGACAAGGGCGAGGCTCGACCCTTGCTGGATTTGGCGAGGTCAAGCCTCGCCCATGGCTGGCGAGCCTTGGTAGCTTGGCGTGAGGCCACCCTCGCGGCCTGGGCAGCCTCAAGCTAGCCTCGTCGGCCGTCGCCTCTAGCTAGTTGTCGAGGTCCTACAAAGGAGGAGGAGGAAAAAAGAAAAAGAAAAAAATTCAAAAAATATTAAAATATTATTAAAAAATTGTTCACGTTAGTGCTGGATCGATCGTGCCACGTTAGTCAGCTAGTATCCAGTCAGCAAAATCCGGCCACAATTAGTTGGAAAGGATTGAATTTGCACCAAGTAAAAATGTTTAGAACTAAATTGACACCAAAAAAAGGTTTAGGAGTTAATTAGCACAAATGAAAAAGGTTCAGGACTTTTTAACACTTTTTCCCAACGAAGGATCAACAATTCAGGATTTTACTATATCCTTTCTCTATGTATTTTACACCATAGCTCTTCTGGTTTTCTGCTACATGTGGCATCCTTGTTTTTTTTCCATGCTGTGCGGGAAAGTGAAGATATTTACCATAAATAGTACACAGGCTTAAGGTAACGGCACCAACATTTTATTGCACCAACCGGACAAAAAGCAAGTTCGACTCCGTGTGGCGATTTGATTCGCACTGTGAAATCGGAAATCATGAATTGCCGAATGAACGGATCATCTGTTGTGCAAATAGATCGTTTGTAGAAATTCGGTGAGAAAATGAATAATTTACATACAGAAAACTTGGAGAAAGGGTTGGCCTTCAATTTTCTTTGTACAGAACTCTCCTTCTCCACCCTGGACAATAGCCTTGCAGGCCAGGGACACGTTCAAGCTAATCCTAAAAGTCAACCAGGACCAAGTCAAATCATTCACGATCTTCCCTGGGCGGATCTCGGTTCGTGATCGGCCATGGAAGCTGAATCGTGATGAACCGCCACCTCCTAAGCTAACGCAAGCCAAGAAAATCCACAGCGGACCGGGCCATGATGGTGGCGAACTCCTGGAAGCTGATGACGCCATCGCCGTTGGTGTCGGCCTCCCTCATCATCTCCGACAGCTCGCGGTACGTCAGGGGATGGCCCATCTTGGCCATCGCCCCAGCCATCTCCGCCGGCGTGATGTACCCGTTGCCGTCGCGGTCGAACAGCTGGAACATCTCTGCCAGCTGCTCCTGGTTGAGGAAGACCTGCTCGGTCATGTCAGGCAGCAGGACGCCGACCAGCTCGTCGAACTCGACCGAGCCGTTGCCGTTGGCGTCCATGTCGGCGAGCATGGTGTGGATCTGGTCCCCGGTCGGCTTGAGGCCGAGCGAACGGAGGAGGGCGGCAAGCTCGAGATGCGTGAGGCTGCCGTCGCCGTCCATGTCGAAGCGTGCGAAGATGTCCCGGAGCTGCTTCAGCTGCTCGGATTGGAGGGCAGCGGAAGCAGCAGCCATCGGGGAGGATCAAATCGGATGATGTCTGGTTCGTTTCGTTTCGTTTCGTTTCATTTGAGACGAGGGGCTGAACGTTCCTTCTTTTCTTTTTTTTTTGTGGCGGAGGCCTATTAGAGAATGGTTTAGAATGGTTCAAAACCAGAATGCGCGTTGCGGTGGATATGGAAAAATGAAAACTTGCAGGGTTGATTGGTCTTTGAGTTTTGGACAAGGGTTGGAATCACATGCGATCCTTCGGCCAACTATCATTAATTAAAACTAAAAAGGTTTTGCTGGCGTATCGGCTCCCGTTGACTATTCAAGATTCTCTCGTCCAAGTGACCGAAAATCATGGCGAAACTTCTAATTTCGGAGGCTATTCAAGCCAGGCTGTAAGACTAAAGTTGTCTTGCGTCGTCTCCATCCATAACGTGGGTCGGCTATAAATATAGGATGGCACGAGAAGATCTATAATTGACATGTAAAATATCGCGAGGGGACTATTATTTATAGGGTGAATAAGTTAAAGAGGGCGTGTTTAGAAAGTTGAATCAAAAGGATCGGTGAAAAGGTCCGAGGAAAATTAACGCACTACCATCTGCGTTAATTTCAATCCATCCGCAACTAGGCGGCATCCGATTCACAGCAAGCTGATAGCGATGACTAGGACGAGTCAAGGAGAACGGCGTAGAAGTTTTTCTCGACAGAAGTTTTAATTAAAGATGATGATACAACCGAATTGTTATGCATGTTAGTCGTCAGACGGCGAACGTCGGCGTAGTAATGATTTTTCACAAATTCAGGTGTATGACGGCAATCTCTCTTTCGTCCAAATGGGGAAAGAACTTGTTTAAAAACAGAGGAAAGAACTTGTCGACGGGCTAGAAGAACGTTTATCACAATGAGTGTGAAAGCTAACGAGAGAGCACAAGCAAGTGAAGTACTAAAACTAGCAACTATGGTTCGATGCTAGCAGGAGAGTGAACGCGGATTGCACATGTACATAAAGACTCGAAAAATTAATGAACAGTTTTTTTTTTTTTTTTTTTTTTTTTTTGGACACGGGAGGAACCAGAACTGCGGCCGACAGCCGCGCCGTAAACCCCTTAATACACCTAGCTACTCCTGCCAGCCTCCTTGCGTAGCAAGGGATTCGAACCTCTCCCCTCTCTTTCGAAGGATCACTGAAGCCTATCCAGCGGAGCCACCACGGCCGGTGGTTGAACAGGGACATTGTTCGTGACTGCAGAAGAAACCAAAAATTCACATATAACAGTCGCAATGCATATTAATCTGCAGGGATGATCGGATGTTGATCTACAAAAGCATGTAGTGCACTTTGGATGCTGCAAGTCAGATAACATGTTCCAGTACAGTAAGAAGACGATGCGATCTTATGTGCATTGAACTTCCGACAACAATAACAACATACGATCAATAATGCGGCTTTCTCTTCCCATAGTATACTACTAGGATATAATCAAGTGAAGTTCCGACTTGATCTGTTTCACGAGTTAAACACGATTCAATGACAATATGTTGTCTACTAAATCAAAAGGTCTGCATTTCAAGGAAAGCAACCTATACTCATCAAAAATGTGAAAAGGGGGACCATGGATTTGAACCTTCTTCATCCTCTTGCTCTCGACATTGTAAGAGAACAAATACGCCTCAGATTGCTTGCGGATAATCGCGGGGATGAGCAAAATGTCGCCGTAGCCATTGCGTGGAATGCTAATGCTAATGTGTAATGCTCTAGGAAATATGCCCTCCTTCCAACGACGGGGCAGCACCATTCTCAGCTCCTTCCAAGCCCGACTCCTATAATCATCCAGAACATACATCGTTATGGTGTCGTCGTCCCAACAGGGTTGGCACTCTAGCAAGGCCAGATGCCCTCTGAATAGATTCAGCTCGACCTTAACTGCGCGGACACCTTCAGGAAGCAATAACATCCTGAACTTCTCACTCGCGAGATCGAGTGTGCCAACAATGTTCCCCTTCATCGAGTCATGTGTCAGGATATGTATGGCCCCTTCTTCACTGATGCAATCATCCCAAAAAAACTTAATAGGGCAATCATCCACTGTCCTCCAGGAATTAGTACCTAGCGTCAGAACCTTATGAGCAGCGGCTACACCACCGTATGCGTCGTACAGAATCCACGTCTTGAGGACCTTGTACTGTTTCGAGGCCGGATCATAACCTAATGCGGCGAAGCTGCAGATCTCACCCTTGAGATCGTCGGGGAAATCAGGGCTGGTGAGAGGGAGGGCTGCGACTTCCTGGTGCTGGTGTTACACACGTGAGTGAGACCCCGGCGTCGAGGCAAACGATGCCATGGATGCCTTCTGAGATCTCCGCGGTTTTATAGGGCATGTCAGGCAGAGGTACAAGAGCGGAGAGCCCCGTCTGGTGGTCCAACCTGAAGAACTGGCAAAGCGACGGGACCGGCTGGATCAGGTCGGCGATGGAAACGAGGGAGGCGACGGCCGGGCGAGCGAGGGAACGAGCCAGGAACGAACTGGCGAAGGAAGGGTCGGAGATAAGGGAACGCCAGGGCCTGGAGACGCACTTGAATCGCAGCAGCGTCTTCACGGGCAGCCTGACAAGTATGTCGGTGATGATATCGACGGGCAATTCTGGCGAAACCGCCTCACCATCTCTCCCACTCACCTCGTCGTCCTCCTTAGTTCTGAGCTTCTCCTCGCTCTTATCCGCCATCTTCGCCGAGGCCCTACTAGCAAGCACGTGAATCACCGAACCAGCGACAGGAGGGAAGCCTCACCTAGCTTTTAAACAGAGGGAAGAACACTCACTCACAAGGCAAATTCATACTCAAGCTCAAAGTTGAGAGGGGATGATAGAGATAAGTAGGGATTTCTTAGGATAAAGATATTCTGAAAATTTCATTGATTATCTGTATCTTTTAAGATTGCACGGGTATCTCTATTAATGTGTATATCTATGAAGATATTATATTAAAATAGTTATCTAACAAACCGAAGGTATATTTTATATATATATATATAAATTCCTTGTTCCTTTCTTCGGCATTATTATTTTTAATTATATTGAACCATCGAAAATTGAGAAGACAGTGTTGCCAATTGAGCATAAGCTGGAATCGGATGAGTTTCTCGAATCAAGAAGTGGGAATCTTCCAAAACGCCTTAACGCGAGGAAACTTTCATGAGCAAAAAGATCAACCCTTTGAAGATTATGCAGAGATGGACGTGGAAATAAGTAGTTCTCATCAGAGAAAGCCGAACAAACAGGGCATGCCATTTGCAGGATCCTTCAGGACAAATGTGATTTGGCTTGGAATGTGATGAACCGCCGTACCTTCCCACTAAAGAAATTTCTAATTCATGGGGTACAATACAAAGTGGTACATATTTACAAAATATCGTATCATATTAAAAATTAATGTACGACGATTTGGCTTTAAGTACTGACTAAACGCCATATGCCTAATACATACATACATACAGCTAGCTGCTTGTAAACCATCAGGTGCTATCTTATTTAATGTTTATGCAATTATTCTTTTCCTTGAGAATGCAATGTGAGCACTCGGTATATACTTATATAGAAGAGGCATATGACGATTAGCCTCTAAGCACAATAGAATATTTACGTTTTGGTAAGATATCTCATCATATTACAAAATAATGCACGATGATGTCGGCCCCTAGATACGATTGAATGTCATGCGCCTTGGCAAAACGTCGGCTAAAATTACCACAAAAAATACGGCAATTCACTTCAAGTACGACCAAACGTTGTACATTCTAGTACGACGTCATTCAAAATTAAAAAAAGTAACATACCGCAATTTTGGATTGGAACACGGGGAACCTTGTACAATCATACAACATAGAATTCCCATTTTATGACGGTACAATATCAGGGTGCATGTAACCACCGGCCGCGATGGTTCCGTTGGTAAGTCTTCCCCATCGTGGGGGGACCCACTGACCCCTTTTCGGAGGGCGAGGGTTCGACTCACCACGGAGACACTTGGCGTTTTACCCGTTCCACAGGGGTGGTGGGTCCTCCCGTGGGGCCCCAGGGTTTACTTCAGCCGCCCGCAGCGTACAGAGCTTCCCTGGGTCATAAAAAAAAAAAGAGTACCAAGGATTTTGACGATTAGTGCTACAGTAACTTGTACCGACATGGTAAAGAAAGTATGTTTGGCGGGGCTTGAAGCTTGGAAAAGCAGTGCTTCAGAACACATGGTAAGAGTCATCTGGTATGGCGGTGGAAGGGGAACTCCATGATTATCACAAAATCGGAACCGACCACATTGATTCTGATGTACAGCCGCTAAAAATGTTTTAGGCTCCACAAGGAGTTTAAATTCTGCAGATGGGGGTATAGAACAGGTATTTCACTGGTATCAATCCCAGAATCTACACTGCAATTGAATACTTATGCGAGCACTGCACATGCTAGCTAGTAACGTCAACTTGAGGATCGCACAAAGCGGCCACATAATCGCAGCAGAAGTCATTAATTTGATCTCTGCTATTCATCTATCAGTCAGTTGCATCTGCTAATGTTGGTTGTCTTTGTACCCAGTAACACCAATCTTCAATACCAGCACAGAACCGACCAATGGACAAAATTTTTGCCGCTCAAATGAGTTGTTACTCTTCCAGTTGTTCTTTTCAATGCAATATCAAAACAATTTAGGATGTGAGCGACTATTACAAGTTACAGAAGATTAGCTAGAGGGAGAACTTTGGCTTTCAGACAATCCCCCTGATGTGATGACTGTAGAAAAACACTCCTCAAGAAGAAGAGTTCAGAGGAAAAAAATTTACTTGTCTAGGAATGGAATAGACATCGAAGATGATGTAGACAAATATCTATATCAGCTTAGTGCCAAGCGGTGATAACTCTCAGCTGACTCACTTTGTAATATATGATGGAGGCTCTTTACTTTAATCACTAATTGTAAAATAATGCACACCAGCAGGTGCAAATACCCTTCATGAATGTAATAGCTGAACTGGTAATGGCGACAACAACAATAAGCAGAAAATTGCAGTCATCTTCCCTGAGAGCTAGGAATAACAGAAGTATAAGGAAGATCAATGCTTAATAATCAGGTTGCATTGTGCAGATTGACGATCTCTTTTCAGTTCGGGACTAAACAGGAAAGAACTTGTAAATTCACTGAGAGAGAGAGAGAGAGAGATTTGACAAATAAATGCGTTCAAATTACAAGAGATAAGGCTTCTTCTGACCCATTCGAACGAAACAATTTCACTTTCTTTCCTCTGGAAGAGCTGTTTCAGCGCCTACTCCCGGAAATCTCCATCAATCACTCTAGTTGATTGCAACAAAAATGAGTCAAAATATTTGAGGAGCCTACTTAGGAATGAAAATCGCAGAAATCCTAACATGCGAAGCCAACCGAGCACGATATGAACAATTGGCGGTGCCCATAAACATGGAAAGTAATGCTTGATGAAAAGAACCAATTGTATACGGCACAATGTTAAGAGATGTAAATCAGCTCCAAGTGTCAAAGTAAACATGCAGCTTATATGAAGGAATTCTTCAGAATACCATAACTTGAAAGCACATCAGATGATCAAATATGTGCACCGATGCTATTTGCCTGCACTACTGCCATATAAAGAAGGCCTAAACCTCACTCAAAGCCAAAATGCTATGCACATATCCGATGGGTGCGCAGGCGATGATCACAGGACTCCTCAATAGAGACGGTGGAAGACCATGGACTTGAACCTTCTTCAGAGTCCCCTTCTCTACATCATAAGACAGGAAGTACACTTCGCCAGCCGTAACCTTTGGAGAAAGCAAGATTTCTCCGGCACGGACACTACCGATGAGAAACCGCTCAGAACGACTTACATCCTCTTTCCAACTACGGGGCAGCACGATTGGATGTTCCATCCAAACTCGATTTTTGTAATCCTCTAGTACATATATCGACATGGTGTTTTCATCCTCAAGATGTTCATAGTCCAGCACCGTCAGACAGCCTCCAAATGCTATTAACTTCATCTTATGCACCTGATTCAGGGCACCATCGGGCAATGCTAAAGTCCTAAACTTCTCGGTCTCGACATCGAACGCCACTATTATTTTGTTGCTCATCAAGTCAAGCGTGAGGAAATGAATGCTTCCGTTAATGCAAACGCTGCCTCCGCAGGGAAAATCGATAGGGCCGCTACCGATTTTCCTCCACGAATTGGTTCCCAACGTCAGAATCTTGTGCGCGGTGATAACTTCGCCCGCATGGTTGAGGGCGTTCGAAACCCACGTCTTCATGACTTTGTACCGTCTCGTGACGGGATCGAAGCCCAAGGCGCTGAAGCTGTGCATGCCGCGGTGCAAATGGACGGGGAAATCGGGAACCGTCGGCGGAAGGGCCCTGACCTCTCTGGTGCTGATGTTGCACAGGTACGTGAGGTCCCCGATGTCGAAGCAAATCAACCCGTTGACGCTTTGCCAGTCCTGCCCGGTCGAGTTGATGGTCTGGTCCAGTTGGCCCAGGGGAACCGCGAATCCAGTCTGATGGTCCAAGCTGAAGAACCTGCGGCCGAAGCGAGTCGGCTCGATGTTGCCGACGATGGATATGAGCGAGGTGACGTCGGAGCAACCGAGCGACTGAGCCAAGACTAAATCAGCGAACGACCGGTGGTCGATGATGGAGCGCCAGCCCTTCGAAACGGACCTGATCCGCAGGAGCGTCTTCACCGGCAGCCTCGACAGTATGTTGGAGATTATCTCGGTGGGCAGCTCCGTCAACCCCGCGTTCTCTCCAGTAGCCTCCTCCTCGCGAGTTCTTCTTGGCTGCTTCTCCGTCGGACCCTGTGAAAGCAAACCTCGTCAATCGATGACCCTTTCATTCCACCGCATTCTATTGCTCTGTTTCTTGATGGGACCTGTAAGTTTCGAACCCTGACAAAGAAAAAAACCCGAAAACACAACCGAGGCAGTCCTCTATTCCGGTGAAACAACAAAAGGAGCTCCTTTTTTATAAAAGAAGATCAAGAAGAGAATGCCATTCAGGCGCCAAAAAAACACAGGCGAGAGATGCGATTCGCCCTATGCATTTCGACGGAAATTGGGCCTCAACAATGCCGGCGAAATCAGTCTCCAAAACCAAGCAACGCGAATGGAACAGGTCCGAACGACGACAACGACGGGTGACCCATTTCGTCTCGGTACATCGTTGAGCAAAACGAGCCGGAAAAAGATGTTCTTTTTCTATCCCCTGTTTCCCGTCGAACGCAGAGAAAAAGAAGAAAAGAAAGAAGGATGGAGAAGGAGATCTCAGGCAGGGCACGCAAGACAAGTCTCAACGGCGATCGCGCTGATGAAACGGAGCTCGCGACATGGTTCGGTACCAGTGGAATGCGAAGCGATTCCGCGCCCCCCGAGGGTGGTTCGCCGCCGCCGCCGCCGCCGCCGCCGTCTTGCGCCGCCATTTTCACAGAGAGAGGGAGAGGGAGAGGGAGAGAGAGAGATTGGGAGGAGGGTCGCCGTCGGGTATCAACAAAAATGCAGGGAGCGCAGACGGAGGCGACGCGATCGGAAGTCGGAGCCGCGGCCGCGGAGGAGGAGGAGGACCAGGACCAGGACCAGGTACTGCATTGCATGCAGGAACTTTTCGCCCAATGAGCGTGCTCCACGTGGATTAAAGCGATTAGTGGTGGAATTCCACTATGCCTCGTCATCACAATTCACCCTCACGAACAAAAATACAAAAATAAAAGAGGTCCCGCAGGATTGGTGGGAAAAAAAGGTATATCATCCTCTCTCCTTTAAAAAAAAATTAATTAATTAATTCTCTCACGTAATTCGTCTCGTAAATTCTTACGTACGTATAGTGATCTTACAAATCGAAGACTGATTCAATGATTAAACATTCTAAGTAGCAATCCTTTATAGTAGCATTGGTTTTTCTCAATCGATCGTGGGAAAGTGAGATCTTAAACCGGCACTTGCGCAAAATAATTTCCTTATTTTATTTGGAGTTTCTTTCATGGGGCGAGTTATTGATTGAAACATCAAATCCTGAAGTACTTGCCAATTATAAGATCGGGATTAACTTACAGCAATTATTTTATCGCCTAAGGATTAGGGGTGAGTAGCGGTCTAGGGTCGACCTTGGACCGACCCAACCCTGCCAGTCCTGGTCCGATTCCCAAGGGGATTGGGTCGGTCCTTCGTCTTGAAATTCCAGGACCAACACTGTACAGGTTGGTCCTCGGTCCTGAGAGTTTTGGGTCGGTCCAACCCGAACCAACCCCGTATATTATATTATATTATATTATTTATAATTATTTTTTATATTCAAACCCAAGTAAAATGATGTTAAAGCTGTTGACTCCTCAGGCTCACAGTCACAGACATACAACATCCAAAAGGGCGCGAAGTTTACGCCGTAAAGGTCTTCACGGCATCCTCCTCCACAGTCCAGAGTATGTTCTTCACCGTGAGGACCAAGGAGTCCTCACAATCACGGACTTGCGACGTCCAAAACGGCGCGAAGTTTACGCCGTAAATCTCCTCACGGCTTCCTTCCCCAAAGTACGTTCTCTTCCATTTTGTCTTCTTTGTTATTCAATTTGCCAAAATCAAAAGTAGCAGCATCCCCGCTCGCCTTTGGTTGCCCACGCCGCTCACCTCTGACCGTGCGCGCCACTCGTGCCGCTTGCTGCTCGCCACTCGCCCTTTGCTGTTGTCGTTGGCCTCGCTCAACGCTTGCCGCTCGCCAGTTGACGCTCGCCCCACTCGACGCTCGACGCTTGCTGCTCGCCACTCGCGTCGGTCGCCTCGCTTATCGCCGAGTAAATTAGAAGGAAAAAAGAGAGCCCTAATTAGAAACCCTAACGCTTGGCTCGCCCTTGCTTTCCGAACACAACTTGGCTAGTGAGTTCTACTTTGTGCTTCATTTGAGATCTTCAACCTCATGTATGCTCTTGATTTGTGTTGAATTTTTTTTTTCCACGTTTGTTTCGCGTACGTGATCAGTTTGGCTGGGTATTAGTCCCTGTGACCTCCCCTTTTGGACCCTCGATTGACGGGGCGATTGCATCCGATGTGTTCTTTTCGGGCTTTTCTTTCCTTTTTTTTTGGAGATGGGTTTTAGCTTTGATTGGAGAACCAAATCGTGCTCATCATCCATCGTGATTTTAACAGAAGTAGCAATCGAACCATATTGATGTCATGTTTTTAAAATCTAGATCGTTGCATGTTGGAACAACAAGCTCGATAAAGACACGAGCTTGTAATTTATGAGCTGAAATTAGGTAAAAAATGCCAAAGTTTTGCTGGGAAAAGAAAGGAAATTTTGATGATGTCCCCCAATTCTAGTTGCTATCGCTTTGAATATGTGTCTTTTAATTTAGGACTAGCTATTGCAAATTATGGTGGAAGCGTTGAGGTGTTGTTTGTTGAGACTAGAGACCGCCTTGTAAAGTATGTGGGACCTGAGTCCATTGGATCTAGGATCAAAGCAGCAATCAAAGAGAAGTCCCCTGATATTACTAATGTTGTGTTCACTGGCTAGCATGCCACAAATAATTTGCTAGATCACACAATAAAGGTGAGATAAGATGGTAAAATGTCACTTTTGTTGATTGCAATTTGCTTGTTAATTCAAAATTCAGTGGGTATAGTCATATAATGACTTTAGGAGGTGCATATGAGCAAAAGACCGACTTTAAGACTAGAGGTTCTCAGGATACAAGTGTGCTTGCATATAGTAAAGAAGATACTCAAGCAGCGATTCATCTTGCTCATTATTGATGAATGATTTGTACATGAGTTTCTCTTGAATGGGTTTCTAATGACTAGTTCTTCTTTATTTCCAGATGGATTCCTGCTGAGGATATCAATGTGACAATGAGCATACAGTTGGTAATGCTAAAAAAGAATTGCAGCATTTTGGGATGATATAAGAATTTCCTACAAGTATGGGTTCAAATTGTCCTGTGGATTTTCTGAGAAATTGGCTTTTTTATTGGTTGCAGGCTCCATCATTGTAGTGCTAACGACCTTCCCAGAGAATCGACTTAATTTGGCACAAGAATCAGGCCAAATTCACTTGACTTGGGAGTCGTGTGGCAAGGTATAAATTATTTTATTATAGATATGCACTGGCAAACTCTCTAAACTTTGTGAACTCATCATTATCGAGTAACTGTGGATGCTACGTAGCTATAATTTAATATGAATAATAATTAAATTTCAGAACGAACTGCCCACTTTTTCTTTCTGGGCTTTGTGTCCTTTTAGATATGTACTGGCAAACTCTCTAAACTTTTTTAGGAAGTATAAAAATAAGACGAAAAAAATTATCGATCGGTCTCGAGTTGACCCTGGAACCAGACCAAACCCATTGGGTTGGTCCAGTCCTTGGTCCCAGGCTCAATATGGTCGGTCATCGGTCCTAAATATTGAGGACCGACACTGCATGGGTTAGTCCTAGGGTTAGAGAGTGGCCCGGACCAACCCGGACCATGCTCACCCCTACTAAGGATACCGGTATTGCTAAGCAGTTAGCATTGACCCTGGAACCAGACCAAACCCATTGGGTCGGTCCAGTTCTTGGTCCCAGGCTCAATAGGGTCGGTCATCGGTCCTAAATATTGAGGACCGACACTGCATGGGTTAGTCCTAGGGTTAGAGGGTGGCCCGGACCAACCCGGACCATGCTCACCCCTACTAAGGATACCGGTATTGCTTAGCAGTTAGCATTGTTTGGGTTAAACATAATTATTAGCTAATTAGTATACTGAGTGATGTAACAAGTTCCAATTTTATGCACGAATTGATAATACCAAGCGTAACTCATCCTTTACGCTTTTATAATAATGCTCAAACTTTTTGAATTTTTCAGACAAATTATAGGAGAATCCACATACCTATTTTTATGTGTTTTGAAAAACTTAAGTATTTTGAGAAAGCAAAATAAAGCGCTTGAGCAAAAAGAATAAGTGCGTTTGTTTTGTGTAAAATAAATGAATCAAAACATATTTTTCCAAAAAAATCTCTTCCACTACTTAATTATAATATTCAATGAAAATATTTTCATGATCGACCATAATATATGCCTATTAATTTTCATGGGCAACGAAAATATTTTTTGTTGATTTATTTTTATAAGAGATATAAGTAATCGTTTTTATGAAAATAATTTTCAAATCATTTATTTTTTACGAAATAAATGCACTCTCTAAGTGAAATTTTAAGGGGTGAAACATCAATTCATGATCACAACACTATAAATATTTTGAAAAGAAATCCCTTCTCTTAAGATTTAATTGCTTCCGTTTCAAAAAAACCAAACAGAAAAACGGGCCCAAGTTGCTCTCCCACGACGATTATTTGGGCCTGGCCCGTTCAAAAGAAGCTGCCCAAACCGTTCTTCCGCGCTTGGGCCTTTCTTGATCCTCGTCGTTACTCAGGAATTCCCTAGGAAAATGCTCTTCGTATTTCCTAAGAAAATCCTTGAAAAAAATCCCAACGGGGCCGTCCAAGACTTTGTCCCGATGCCGAGCTTGTCTAAGGACCTGACGATAGTGTAGTATCGTCGAGCATAGATTTTTTTTAAGGGAATACTTTTGTCTTAGAGTGACTAGTCAACATATGATATCGAGATATGGACCCGATCCATCGTCTACCACAAGACTATCATAATCAAATGTTAATGTAAGGTTAAAAAAAAAAAGCTTGTCCCATCAATAATTGAGATATAAAGAATTCGAGCCAGTCATTATTCACCGTTGCCTCTTAGATATTCTCATAAAATTCCAGAAATATTCCCTATGGGCGGCTCTAAATCCACTACTAGAATGGCCTCGTTCACCCCTCTTAGAAGATGGCAAAGAAGAAATTGTCCAACTTGAGGGTCCCATTCCTTACATTCTCTCTCTCCACCAAGTCTATTTTGTTTGATAGATATATTTCCTTCTTCTAATAATGGCAGGCACGGGGCCCATTTTTTTTTTTTTTTTTTTTTTTTGGGTGCTATAAGATTGTTTTGGGTACATGGAAGCAAAGTGCGTGACTAACAAAATTGTATCTGTGAGCCAAGGTTGAGCCCTTCGCTAAAATTGTCAGTGATGAGTGCCACTTGGGACTCGTTACTTGAGAGAATGAAGAGAAGAAATGGTGTCTTGTTGTAAAGTTAGAAATAGATATGTGAAGCAGCTCGTGAAAGGGAGAAAGGCAATCTCGATATCGCACTCCAGGTAACTCCATGTATCGCTGCTACCCCCTCCGCCACACCTGTCCCCTGGCCCCCTCTCAATCCTAGCTTCAACACCTAGACTTCCAACCCTAGTACCACCTCCTCGGCCTTGCCGCCCCGACCTTTTCCATCATTCAAGAATTTTCTCCTAGGTTTTTTTTTTTTTTTCTTTTTTTTTTTTTTAAGGAAATGATGTCATTCTTTATTGACATTGCAACCAATTATCTGATCGATTACCTCATGCCATAGGAGGAAGTTGTTGCGGGACACACTATTACTCTTAAGAGGTGCTGAAATCATGGAATTGGAGAAGATCGTGGAAACATGGAGGACTTAAAAGAAGGGATTGCGCATTGCGCATGAATCTTAAGGACCATTGAAAGGAATCCTATGAGTATAAAAGGAGAGAACCCAAAGGAAGAAGATGCGCTCAAATTACGCGCAATATGATCCCAAGAAAAAAACCTATGCGAAAACTCTGGTGAATTTCACCTATGCAAAAACTTTAGTGAATTTTTCTTTGACGTATTCCTTTTGAAGCAATACCTTCCGAAACTATTGTTTATGGTGTTCACTGTGAATACTAGTGTCGTGTTCATTTCAATGTACTCGTTTAAGCATCAATTTGTCTAAACTTTCAATTCATTTTAATTCCAATGAAGTTTACTTCTCGGTGATTTTCTTTCTAAGGTTTGCAATTTAATTTATGTATATTTATGCGTTCTTCGCTTTAGCTCCCCTTGCGTTTTCATTAATGTCAACATCGTCTCTTGAATTCCTTTAAGTTTCCATTCTTGGAATTTATTTTTCGAGTGCTTCAAAAATCCTTGCCATCCACATCGAAGCAGCATTTATTACGAAGTCCTTTGCTCTTAGGAGCTGGCACGCTTTGCTCTTGCACATCCACATCTCCTCCATCTTTGGAAGAACTTGTTTTGCAGAAGTCTGATCACTTTATGGTCAAAGTAGAACCAAATTCGAAAAAATTCGAATTTGTTTTCCCAATTATTTATTCCTCGGATTTACTTTAAATCGAGTCGGATTCAAAAGAAGCACTTGAGGATATGGAGCATTCAAATTGGGACATGCTCATCTCCTCTGCCGATGGAGGAGACGAGGTGGCGAAGCGAACCAAGGCAGCATTTTTTGTGGTGCATCGGCGGCGGGGACGAGGCAGTGGCTTGTCTGGGCGTGGACGGGGACGAGGGGATGACGAGGCTACGGCTCAAGTGTGGTGGCGACAGCGGCGCGACAGTTGCAGTGGTGGCGACGCAGGTAGCTTCGACGGCGACATACTGCTTGTGGGCTAACACCAACGGAGAGAGAGAGAGAGAGAGAGAGAGAGAGAGAATGAAGAAGATAAAGTGCGCCTTCCTTAGTAATTAAAGCTATGTTTTGGAACTATGACTGAGTTGAAAGGATGGTCAATGCTGATGGATCCCTCTAGATATTATTATAAAAATTTCACAGCTGTTAGAATATTAAGTATGAAATACAACAACCCACAACTCGAAAGTCCGAGATTTGTGAGTCCATCATTGGAACCTTATCAAAATGCAAAGACGAGCTGTCCACTTGAGGCACGCGCTGTTAGATAATGCAACGTAAGATCGACGGCATGAAAAGTGTTTTGGAATTGGGACTCCCGGGGGAATACGAAAGCCAAATAACAAAAGGGAACTCCCGCTCTCCATCCACGAAGCTGAAAGAGCTGCCATATTAGGAACGAAAATAATATCCGAAGGAAAAGAACAGGAGCCTCGTGTTTCATAGCTCAGACAGCTGCAGGTGCCGTTCGTTGACGACTGCTGGCCACCCGATTGCTCGTACGCTGCTGTGGCTGTTACCGACGTAGTGATGTGAACGCGCTCGTTAATCTCGTTTGACCAGACAGTAGAAAGGCAAAATCCCGGATGATCTCCTGCTTCCTCCCAAGAACGATTGGCCAAAGGAGCGACTCTCGAATGAGCTTAATACACAAGTCACGTCACGGCGTGCAACACATGTTCCAGCCCATGATGTAAACCCTTGCGGCATGGAAACGACGGTAATTTATCAGAGGTCGTTGCTTAAGTTCTCATTCCAACGCTCGGTACAGAGTCGGATAGGATGAAAACAGATTGCATTTGAACAAAACATCTATTTCCCGTTATGTCTCATCTCCTAATGCGTTCGACGATTGAAAATGAAGAAGCATATAAATATCTTTAATCAGTTCCTCAACTGATGGGACAACGTTCGTCACGCCGGGTTGAACGCGAAGATGATTTACGTACGTGGACCAAAGATGAACGCTGGAATTCTTGATTTTGGCGTACGTAGAACGTTTTGTTTTGAGTTTGAACGCGCGATAATTTTGTGCCGTGAGTTTATGTCCAAGTAAGTTGTTTATTTATAAACAATTTGGGTTTAAGATTAAATCTAGGTGTAGAAAACACTCGAGCGTGTGAGCGATTGTAAACTCTGATTCTCCGATTATAGTGAATTATTTTTCTTTCGCTCGCTCCCCCCGACATACGTACCTATACTCTGACCGAACCACGTAAATTTTTATGTCCTTATTATTTATCATTTATCATTGACGTAAGTTGCAAGATCCTGTTATTTCAGTGTATTATATTCCAACAATCAATTCGTGGGACACTATGATCCGGCCTTTTAATGAAAAAGCATATTTTTCGATCCTAGGATCAGAATTTCATCCCATAGTACAATGAAGCGGAGGTCCTTAGAAACAATCCCACAAGACTAGAACGTGTTTCAAGGGGCTGCTGGCGGAAGGACAAACGCCCCGTGTTCCTTCCTAAGAATCCCGCAGCGGGACAAGAAACAAAGTCCCCGAAAGTGACCTCCCGTTCAGCACCGGCCACACATTCAACCCAGGCGATGGCAGGACCTCATTCAGAAATCACCACAATTATGCACTCAGGCGGGGACGGGAATGGGACCAGGACTAGGAGGGACCCGACCGTCGGCTCTTTCTCCATTCCCTCCTCGCTAATGAAGGGGGTGAAGCACGTGAAACACGTGAAACAGGCAAAGATTGAGGAAGGAGACTGCTGAAGTAGAGCGATGTTCTCCGTCCCAAGTAAACCCATCCCAATCCGTCGTGTAACTTCCCCCTCTCTTCTACGCGGCTTATCTGTTTTTTCTATGGCGTGTCCGATGCCAATTGGTTATCGCTTAATCATCGAGTGTCGTGGTCCTCTCCAACCGCACGATACCGGGTAATTCATAGGGTCCCGCTGCCAGTCCGTGTCTCCTTGAGAGCTGCCCCAAAGTCTAAGGAATCGGCAATGGTGGATGAATCGAACTCGAAACCCTCGTACCCAAACGTCTCAATCACCGCGCCAACGTACGAGGATGATTGCTCACTCTAGTTCCTGAGGATTTTCTTACTTAGACTTTGGCCAACCGTGAATTGAACCGTGAGCAGAGCACAACCATATGTTGGATCCGAAATCTCTGGTCGCCCTATCTACCATGGACCAGGAGACAAGTCTTTCAATTTTCTTAAATGGCGACAATTTAATGAAAATATCTAAAACTAGAGCACTAAAATTGTACATGCTAGGGATGAGCGGCTTCAAATTCCTTCCACCTAAAACTTGAAATCCAATTCCATAATTTTTGGAACATGAAACGTATCCTACATACCTAGGAACTTAGAACCTACCCTATCACAAATATTAAAGTTTATCTAGATTCCACTTGTACTCTTAATTTAATGATTGTAGTAAATCATCATTTGATATCATAACTCATATTAGACACAAGAAAATTATGAAATATTCATAAAGTAAAAGTTGCACACATAGACATCACAAATGAAAACTTAGACTAGTGGTTTTAGATTACTCACTATAGAATGCCGTAAAATCGCGCGAAGACATGAAGCAAGAAAAATATAAAGATTTATTCCAGTTATAGGTAGTTTTGGAATTTGAAATATATCTTACATATTATGGAACCTAGAACTAGATTGGCGGGCACTGATCCAACTCTCTGGTCCCGGTTCTTTCCTGGAACTATGCTCATCTCAGGACTATTTTTTTATTGAACATTGAATATAAATGCACATATAAAACCTATTTATAGTATGTCGTGTCACTTTTTCTTTTTTTTATCAGTATGTCGTATCACTTGATCTGTCGATTTCGTATCGAAGTTAATGCACGTCTAACGTCACTCTCGTTTCGCAATTTACAGCCGAGCGATCTTCGTCTATAAAGGGCACACGCGCGGCCTCTTCAACGACAGAAGAGACGCGCGTTCCTACTGAAGCTTCCTCGTCATTTTCTCGCGACAAACCATGTCTTCTTCACTCATCTTCACCCTCTCTCCCCTCGCACTCTTGGGCGTGCTCTGGGCGATCTCCTCCTCCCTCCCTCGCAATGTCCCCAAGCTCCTCCCACTCAAAGCCGCCATGGCAGATCGCCTGTCCGCCCTCGTCAGGCCGCTCAAATGGGCTTTGGACTACTCCCTCAGGTCCTCCGTCCTCGGCCACTCGCACGGCTATGGCGAGCCAGGAGCCTTAGCGATAATCCACAGGCTCGGCACGGCCCAGTACGGCAGGGGACCGCCCACAGAGTGCGCGGTGTGCCTGTGCGAGGTCGGGGTCGGGGAAGAGGTGAGGGAGTTGAAGTGCTGCGACCATGTCTTCCACAGGGCCTGCATGGACCAGTGGCTCGGCTACAAGAACGCGACGTGCCCTCTGTGCCGCAGGTTCGTGGCTCACCGGGCAAGCATGAGCGTCATCGCCGATGTCGGGGCGGAGGTCATATCCTTCGCGTTCTGCGACCTCAGCTCCGGTGGCGACCGCGAAACGTGGTGGCTACGATGACTGCAGAAGTGATATGAAGTTACCCTAATGGTCGGTGTGCTTTTTTCGGCCGACCCCATGCTTACAATCGATCACGATTTCTGTGTACAATTGCGAATGGCATGTATGGTATTTTCATGGGACAGAGAGCGGGGTTGTCGTGAACCTCGACTCACGTTAAATAAAATAATGTTGTAGTGGACTGAGTTTAAATGCTTTCTTTTTGTCTATGGTTTTGTTCGCTTTAAGGAGTATCGGCTCATGATCTTTTCGATGCGTCTTTTTATCAGATGAACCTCAAGAAGATGAACTTCTGAAGTTATCATCGCTCCATGTAGACTTTTAAACAGAGATTACCATGATCCAAAGATTAAATCTGTGGCATTTCCTGCATCTGTATACTTGAGCACGCTCCACGTATATTTCCCTCGAAAAGTTGAGGAAAAGCGATGTATGCTGGCGGCCTTGGCTCATGAAAATCTACTTCTGATAAAATTTGTTGCGAACGAACGAAGCATCTCACCTACCATCTTTAGTTACTTATTCAAGCCTCGCCCGTCTTCAGCATGAGAAAGGCTTAACGAACCTTGACAATTTGCGAATGTACAAAAGCTGAAGTTTGTTCGGTTTGGTCTTGAATTTTTTTCTAGATAGAGTGCAACGTTATATCAATCTAAGTATATATTGTCTTTATAAGACTTTCTTTAAGTTTTTTGGGTTTGTTTCAGTCAATTAACTAATTAATTAGTCATTGAGCTTGCTGGAAAGTCCAACCTAAATGCTTAAGTAAATAGGTGAAGAGAGACATATATATATATATAAAGAACATATAAGCCCTATTGTCAAGGAACGTAGGATATTTCAAAGAGCTGAGCATTTGATTTGATTTTGTTTGTCCGAAATTAGCATCGATTCACTTCGATCATCGATTCACTTTGATCTTCCATTGGGTTTCAAAACATGACTAAACTGGGGCCGTCTTGAGAAGCAATATTGTTGTGCTCTTTGTCAAATCCACTAGGGTTTTAGCCTCCAAAAAACATTTCCAGAAATCTTTCGAAGCGCGGTGTTTTTCCATCCGTCCATCCAAGTTATGCATCATACTTGTCACACCGTGATCGGTTTGAGTGAACAAAGACATCGAGTTCTTTGCAGAAAAATGCCCCTAAAATGGAAAAAAACTTCCTACTAAAAGAAAATGACACAAACGTTTTCTAAACTTTTGGCTTAGGGTGCATTTGGCAATCGGCCAAACAATAAAAATTTATATTTTTTTGTTCCTCGAGAATAGATTTCAAGCAAACGTTTGGTAAATCTTTTGTTTCCAGAAACAAATTTGTTCCCAAGATTGGAACAAAATCAAAGAGTAGAAAAAGTTGATTCTTTGTTCTCAAGAACAATTTCAGAATTAAAGCCAACTTATTTTTTTTATTTTCTCTTTTCTCTTCTTTCTTCTTGTTCTTCTTCCCCCTCTCTTCTTCTTCCACTACCGCCATCGTTAGCCATCGCCGCCGATTGGTTGGGCGAGATCCGGTGAGCTCACCTGGAGGCTTGCTTGGCCGGGCGATATCGGCGAGCTCGCCAAAGGCTTGCCCCCACCGGCGAGGCTCGGCCAAGCCATGGCTAGGCGAGGCTCAACTTCACCCGGATGCCGGCAAGGCTCGCCCGACGAGGTGCGGCCTCACCTAGAGACCAACAAGGTGCAACCTTCCCAAGGATCGACGAGGTTGCCAGCCCTCGTCTAGCCAGTCGCCGATCATCCCCTAGTCGGCCATCGGCCAAAGCTTGAATAAGAAGAAGAGAAAGAAAAGAAAATAAGAAAAAAGGTAATAAAGTTATTTAAAAATTAAAAGAAAATGATTTGGATTAGAAATTTTGAGAACGGTATCAAACACAATTCTATCTCGGAGTAAAAATTTTGGACAGTTACCAAACACCTTAAAATGCTTAGAAATTGTTCCTAAGAACAGAATAAAAAAGAATCATTTCTGATCAGAATTTTTTCCTGGGAATAGAATGGTTACCAAACGTACCTTTAGTGTGCACTAATCCTTGAACTTTTAATTTATTTAATGTGGTCCATAAACTTTAGCCAAATGTGTAATGTGGTAAGTGAACTTTTAATTTGTTCAATGTAGTCCCTAAGCTTTTAAATTGTTCAATGCAGTCCATGAGCTTTTGATATATATTCAGTTTAGCCTTTGATTGTCTCTGATTTTGAATTAATGCAATGACTACATTGAACATTTTCATATAGTTGAGGGACTATATTGAATATATGCAAAAAGTTTATGAATCATATTCAATAAACTAAAAGTTCCAGAACTACATTGAGCATTAGGTTAAAGTTTATGGACTAAATTAAAAGTTCAAGGATCATAAAAATTAAGAGATTATATGTGTCATTATCACGTTCACCAACTAAGGCCATTATCACCCCCAAGACTTCAACCCTCCTATAAGCACGCCTGATGTCGCTGTGGCCATTCAATTCAATCGCAAAGGGACTGTCACTTCAAACTTGTAGCACTACAAACCTACTAAATTTTCATACTGCATAGAGAAAGAGTAGAGTCATTAACTGTGAATGGCCTGATTCTTCCATGTCGGGATAAAAGACTTGAAATGCCTCGATATTGCTATATTGCCTTCCTTTTTCATGTTTATCTTCTTTAAATGAAATGAATTCTTGCGGCCTCACATATGTAGATGTTTAAAACGTTTAGACGGTAGGGGCGGCTTTTCCCTAGGCCTTTGAGACGGAATCTTATCGTTCATCCGTTCTTTTGAGGGCTTGACTTGCGCGAATCTAAATTTAGCTCGTTACAGAATAATCCTCGCACAGGTCGTTGTTTATTTCACCGTCATCTCTATCTCTACCGGTGCTTTGCATTTCTCTTCTCTTGCATGAACTACCTTGCCCTATATAGTTTCTGGAGGGAATGTCTACCATAATGCCCAACCCCATCAACTATATAGGTGAAACCCGTGAACAAAAGGAGAGGGTCTTAAAGGGTCTGACACCTTCGAAGCCAAAATCAGGAAGTATAGCATCAATCAGATTGCGCAGAACTCGGAAACGGTCACATGCGCTTTGATTGAAAGCTGAATTTCACTGATGCAACTTAACCACCCCTGCTCGCAGCCCCTTCAGCCGCAGTAGTCAACGCGATGGCATCAGTAGATATAAATGGCTCGATTGTTCAGGCATAGCAGTAGCCAGGAACAAACAAGGTAGGGAACGGTATGCGCTAGACGAACATACCGTGAAACCTTGAGATATTTTTTTCCGCTGTTTAATATGGCAGCGGCTTAACTGTACTCACTTTTGGTGAGAATTTGACTAGCACTGCTCGTTGAGTAAGTGCAGGGGCAGGTGATCAATAAATAGCACTAACCAGGCCATGTAGCTTTCGGGGATGCAAGGTTTGGTACGAGTAGCCGGCGCTCATCGCTCATGGGTCATGTTCATAATAAATAAGGATCATGCGCAGATTGAGAAATTATTGTATATTTCGATATGTTAACAATGAAGAATACATGATGTGGCATTATAAGGTGACTATCAACAGTAACTAAATTTTACAATATCAATCACAATCAAAATCAATCAAAGAACATAACGCACAATCCACCATATGTCGTCTATAGCACAATGTTCTACTTCCATGCTAGATCAAGCAACATAATATGTTTCTTGCTATGCCATAAGATGAGTGAGTTACCTAAATAGAAGGTGGATTAAATCAATCAAGTGCGATCAAGGATATGCACAATCGGAGATATGAAGAACCTCCTATATATATATATGCACAATTACAATATATATGAAAAATATTTTAAATATCTCTAGAAAATATCTTAAGTATCTCTAATATCCCCGGACTCAAAGTATGAAACCAAAATAAATCATAATAATGCTTGGGTGGGTAGTTCAGTGTTGGCTATAGGGTCTAGCTCATCTAAAGGCGAGTGGCGATATCTATTTTTCAAAATGAGCAGCAAAAAAGTCTCGAATAGCAATTGAAGCTGTGGACGTGGCAAAGAAACAAGAGCTATGTAGCTTATACAAGATGATGTTGTCAACAAAATTTTAGGATCTGGCTCGTCAGATGGTGATGAATCCAATGGCGATATCTATTTTTCAAAAAAAAAAAAAAAAAAGGGGCAAAAAAGTCTAGAATAGCGGCTGAAACTGTGGACTTGTTGAAGAAACGAGAGCAACGTAGCCTATGTCGCCGTCAATGATGTTTTCGGATTAGGTTCGTCTAAGGACAATGAGTCTGGTGGTGATATTTGTATTCCAAAACGTCTCAAACAAGTGAAGCTGTGGAATTGGTGAAGAAGCAAGAGCCACCTTGTCTATGCAATTGGCCGCTGGCGGAGTCGCATGCACACTTAGTTGTGCATTGCGAAAAGAGATAAATATGATTTTTTTTTTACATTTCAATATGTTAATAAAGAAAGTACATGAGCTTATTTATAGTCATTGCATGATGACTAAATAGAGTAACAAAATAGTACAATATCAAGTACAATCAATTAGGATCAATCAAGGAAGATAATGCACAATCCTAAGAAATATACAATCAGAATCAAGGGAAAATTTACCTCTAACAATAATAATTGTTCATCCATTGCAAAATGCTCAGCTTGAATTATAATTACTCAACCCATTTGTGAGACTAAGACTTGAGATTAATGAGCTTGTCGCCAAAACTGTACCGCATTTGTAGGGATGGGCACGGGAAGGGGCGAGGCCATGGATCAAAGATAATCCAAAGGCAGGTGGTCAGCTCGAGCTACCCAGTCCCAGAAGATAACTGGGCGAACTTGGGCAAAGGCCTTACATGAGAAAGTTCAGCTTGCCAATCTTGGGTCCGGTCCTAATCGAGCCTGATGATCACCTCTATCCAGTATTGCAGTGCATGTGCTTGCCATGTGGAGGTACAAGTGTCGGTACAATCGGAATATTCCACTGAACCAGTTGCGCCCTTTCTCACGTGTTAGCTGGCTCGCATAAGTGCAGCAGATGGGAGGTGGCATAACCCCATTAGACAGACAACCGTGAAAATTAACCGTTAAAGTAGCAAGAGTCGTAGGCACATCCACAAAACCAGGAGGACTTATCAGAGTTCGTACTCATACCATGCATTCCTAGATTATATTCACCATATATCTAAAAGCTTTAAATTTTTAAGGAATGTGCGGGTGTTATACAGTTGCAAGTTAATCGAAGTACAACGAAAGATGTGAGGTGGTGATTTTTAAGCGTTTCTGACTTGCACGACAAAACTGTTGCTGAAACATAATGCTAACGTTGTTCTGTTGCGGCCAAGGAAGAGAACGCGTGCGAAAAATCCCTACAACATTATAAAAGTTCCTATTTTGTATTTTTCGTTTAAGATGTTTGTTGTCTTTATTTTCGTATTCACTTATTTTTGGCCACGAAGATGGCTAGAAGTTCGTAATATCAAACAACACATAAAATCAAAAGACCGATCTTATTGAATCCTATCCTTCATATGCAGCCCATGTGCTCCAACGACTGAAGCAGCAAAACAATGTGTCGGATCCGTCCCTATCCACCTACAATCCTTGAAATAAACGGGCGAAATCTGAGGTCCAGAAAATCGGTCTGTCTCGGACCACAAGATGTAGGGTCGGGCCGCGTTGTGTCTCCTTGTTATTTTAGTCAAAACTAATGCATGTACATCTCGCAGAGGTGATAAATGGGTGGGTCAGGTTGGGTCATTAATGGTCCGACCCAAATTGACCCATTAACCCATTTATAACCCATTTATGCATAATATAGATTTTTCGACTCGTACCCGACCCGACCCATATTAATAAAATATTTTCATATTTAACCAAATTTAGGAAAACTTATTCTTATTTTTTTTAATATTATATTACTAAAATACTTCCAAGCAATACAAATCTAATCAATAATTTTTCAATTTTTTATACTTTTCAAAAAAAAAAAATTATTTTTTCTTTTTCTCTTCCTTTCTTTTCCTTTTTTTCTTCTGCATCCAGAGAGATTCGCCGCCAACCTATTTAAAACCCCCATTAAATCGCTAAACATCCACCGATCAAAAAAAAAAAAAAAAAAAATGCTAAGCAACCCATTTATGACCTATTTAAACTTGTTTTTAAAATAGATGTGGCATAATGTGTGTGGAGTCCACATTTGATGATACACACAATACCCAACACGTCTGGATCCACAACACCTAATCCTTGACAAAAGCCCCAAAATAGAAAATTTAGTTCAATAGTAGATGTTGATGTCTCAAAATGACTCGAGAAGCAACTTGTCAGTCACTTAATAATGCATTTGGCCAACAAGTGGACTTCTCTTACATTTTCCCTCATCCACAAAATTTAAGCATAAAAAGCCACAAGAAGTTGCACAATCTCATCATCACTTGGATGGAACTGTAGCTTCCTAGTCCTATAGAGGCCACAAACGACTGCCTGCACAGCATCAACTGCCAAATGTAAAGAAGGAGCACACAAAAATAAACTCTAGAGGATATATATAGCTCAACAAATTCATGTAACCTCTTGAAATCCATGTCTTAACTGCCCATATTTCATGCCCACCAGATGAGGGAAACCGTGAAGATTAAATACATTTTCTGCAATATGATCAAGTAGATTATGTAAGTATTCTCACAAGGGTTCCAACATTAAGAGAACAGCCAAGTTGCTTTCTTTCTACTTTACAAGCATTTGTTCATTTTACTATGAGGCCAAAATAAACCAATGAAAAAATGAGAAACCAATCTATCCTTCTCTAGCATAAGGGAAGGCAAATGAAGATAAGCAATTTTGTTCCCAGTACCTCAACAATGGGTAGGCACCGATTCCATCTTCAGAATAGGTTGAAGCGCCAGCACTAACAAAAAGGCATCAGTTTCAACTTGATACCTGAGGAAAAGGAATTTCAATTTTTCAATTGGTTACGAAAAAGATCATGTCGACAGATCCCATTAGGTAAAAACCTCATGTTTGCCGATTGGTAATGCTCATGAACGATCCACACGTCTCCTAACAGAAGGTATAACCATGGTCCAAAAGAAACCACCAAAGGCAATTATATGAGAGGGTTCACGGTCCCCGATTGGCTTTCGGGCGACATGGGGGTAAGGTCGCAGGTATACACTTGAGAAGGCCATGTCCCAACGGACGAGGAGCTGTCATAAGTTCTGTTCCTGGATGGTAACCGATGAGAGGAGACTTGAGCAGTGTACCTTTCCCTTATTTTGTCGATCGAGCTTTGGACGAGACAGAGGGGGTTGGGGCTTGTGATCTGAGGCATTGTCATTTGGCACATTCTTACTCGTAACTTTCTTTCAAACCCACTGACCAACAAATTGAAATTCCTTTTTCTCAGGTATCAAGTTGAAACTGATGCCTTTTTGTCAATGCTGGTACTTCAACCTATTTTGAAGATGGAATCAGTGCCTACCCATTGTTGAGGTACTGGAACAAAATTGCTTATCTTCATTTGCCTTCCCTTATGCTAGAGAATGATAGATTGGTTTTTCATTTTTTCATTGGTTTATTTCGGCCTCATAGTAAAATGAACAAATACTTGTAAAGTAGAAAGAAAGCAACTTAGCCGTTTTCTTAATGTTGGAACCCTTGTGAGAATACTTACATAATCTCGCTTGATCATATTGCAGAAAATGTATTTAATCTTCATAGTTTCCCTCATCCGGTGGGCATGAAATATGGGCAAGTTAAGACATGGATTTCAAGAGGTTACATGAATTTGCTGAGCTATATATATCCTCTAGAGTTTATTTTCTATTTGCTCATTCTTTACATTTGGTAGTTGATGTTGTGCAGGCAGTCGTTTGTGGCCTCTATAGGACTGGGAAGCTACAATTCCATCCAAATGATGATGAGATTGTGCAACTTCTTGTGACTTTTTTATGCTTAAATTTTGTGGATGAGGGAAAATGTAAGAGAAGTCCACTTGTTGGCCAAATGCATTATTAAGTGATCGACAAGTTGCTTCTCGAGTCACTTTGAGACATCAGCATCTACTATTGAACTAAATTTTCTTTTTTGGGGCTTCTGTCAAGGATTAGGTGTTGTGGATCCAGACGTGTTGGGTAATGTGTGTATCATCAAATGTGGACTCCACACACATTATGCCACATCTATTTTAAAAACAAGTTTAAATAGGTCATAAATGGGTTGCTTAGCATTTTTATTTTTATTTTTTGGTCAGTGGATGCTTAGCGATTTAATGGGGGGTTTTAAATAGGTTGGCGGTGAACCTCTTTAGATGCAGAAGAAAAGAAAGGAAAAGAAAAAAAAAAAAAGGAATTTTTTTGAAAAAGTATAAAAAATTGAAAAATTATTGATTAGATTTGTATTGCTTGGAAGTATTTTAATAATATAATCTTTAAAAAAAAAAACATAAGAATAAGTTTTCCTAAATTTGGTTAAATATGAAAATATTTTATTAATATGGGTCAGGTTAGGTATAGGTTGAATCAGGTATGGGTCGAAAAATTTGCATTATGCATAAATGGGTCATAAATGGGTTAATGGGTCAATTTGGGTCGGACCATTAATGACCCGACCCGACCCGACCCACCCATTTATCACCTCTAACATCTCGAAAGAAAGCTTAGGAAAATAGGGAGCAGCTAGCATGACCATCCTTTACAAAGTGACGGTCTGACGATCAAAGGGAAGCCACAAACATGTTTTGAGGAAATCGGTAGACTTCCTCGACTTCCTCAACTGGTTTCAATTTTTGACCGTATGTTTCCTTTTCTTATCTTTTGTTTTTTTTTTTTTTTTTTTTTTTTACTTATATGTTTCCTTATTGCAAACTCAAAGCGAAAGACAAAATCATAAGAGGGTTCACAAAAATCAATTTTCTTAAATATGAAGAAATAAAAAATAAATTAGATACCAAAATATAAATAAATACAAGTATAGAAATCGTTATATCACTATATAGATTTATTAAATTTAATAGATGAAAAAAATTGCATATTCTCTTGTGTTGTGACATTTTCATCAATAGCATCTTCAGTTGCATTATTGATCTTGTCTTCATCACCACCATTACTTTCATTAGTGGAGTTAGGGGTGTGCAAAATACTCGGGAACCGCCCGGAATCGGACCGGAACCGCTCGGAACCGGCGGTTCTTGAGGGAAACGGTCCGGTTCCCGATTCCAATTTATGGGAACCGGTGGGTATCGGTCGTTCCCTGGTTCCATGGGCGGATCCGCCCACCCGCCCGCCCGGACCGAACCGGAACCTTTTTAATATTAAAAAAAAATTACTAAAAGAAACCCTAGATCTCATCTCACTCCCTTCGTCTTCGGCTCCTAATCCTATTGCCATTTCGCTGTGTTTACTTCTCTCGCCGTCCGCATCTCCACATACTTAAATTTGGTTTTTCTTTATTTGGCTTGCTTTGATGTCACGTAGTCGTTCTATGTTAAAAACCAAAATTGTTTCGCGTCAAAATCGGTTCCATGGATCCACCCGGGAACCCGACCGGTCCGGTTCTCAGGTGGATCCATGCAACAAACGGGTGGATCCCGGTTCCAATTTTGGAACCGGTCCTTATGGCGGTTCCCTGGTCTAGGTCGGGAACCGCTCGCCCGACCATGCACACCCCTAAGTGGAGTTGCTTTCAATATGAACTCCTTCCATCTTAACGAGATTAGAAGAAAAAAATTTAAGCATTATATGTTTAAAATATATAGATACGAACTAAAATTTGATGACAATGAATATCTCTTACTTTCTTGCAATAAAAAATAAAAATAAAAAGATTAACGAACCTTTCTCCACATGATGACTTATTCGATTACAAAATCTTACAATAATCGGAAATTCAAAATATACAAGATAATTACATTCCTATTTTTTTAAGTTATCAAGTTATTTTTTTATTTGGCAACAATATCCACCGAATCTTTTTCTTATTCAATATCCACTATTTTAATAGTTGTAACTGAGTTCTTCATATATTTCTTAATATTTGAAAATTATCACTTTGATAAGACGAAGACCTATTTTATAAGTCTCCATATGAATCATATTAGACAATCGGAACTTTTTTTGAATATTTTCTCAACAAATTTGATCATGACCTGCTTTGGAAAACGTATTTTTATATAATAAAAATGAAAACCTTTTAAGTAAATCTCCCGATTTGAAGATGGAAAATATGCGGCTGAGGCTTGGCCATTCCTATTCAAAGCTAACGACATAGTTATCTCAGCATTTTCCAGGAAAATATGGGTCCATGCACGGGCCAGAGTACCGCATAAATGGACTTTGGACTGACGACCCAAGCCAATCGTTTTTGCTTATTTTCTATTAAATAAGACAGGTTTACATCAACTTCAAAGACGACCTAACTGTCGGTGCGCGAATCTGACCACTACGCTCGCCCATGCAATCTGCACGACGCCGTGTGGATGGCCCTCCGATGCTTAGGTCAATGCATGTACATAGGAGAGAGGAAAAGATAATAGAGCTTTAGGGCACGCATGATAAAATTTCTACTTTTCTATTTCTCTGTTTCTCTATTCCCCAGAACAGATTTGGAACAGAAATCCGTTTGGTAATACAATTTAATTTTTCTATTTCTGGAACAAATTTATATTCCAGAAATAGATTTGAAAAATAAAACAGAAGCTAAAATTTTTAACTTCTCAATTTCTGAAATAGAAATTTCTGTATATTTCGATATACACGGACGGGGAAATTTCTGTACATTTCGATATGTTAATAATGAAGCATTCATGATAGGCTTTAAGAGGTTACTATCAATACTAACTGAATTTTACGATATCAATTACAATCAATCAAGCTCAATTAAAGAACATAATGCACAATCCACCATATAATGGATGCCCTATATCGCATCTAGCATGATGTTCTACTTCCGTGATAGTATGTTCCTTTTTATGCCATGAGATTACTGAGTTACCTAAACAGTAAGCGGAGCGGATCAATCAAGTATGACCAAGGATATGCTAGTTGGAGATATGAAGAACCTCCCCTGTATATATGCACATTTACAATATATATGAAAAATATTTTTAATATCTCTAGCATCCCAAACTCAAAGTATGTAAGTAAAATAAAATCATAATAATGCTTGGGTGGGAAATTCGATGTTGGCTACACAACTCAACGAATTTTTAGAATCTGGCTCATTTGAAGGCGATGAATGGCAATATCTATTTTATGGAAATTCGGTGTGCTGCGTGCACATGAAAAGAAGCAACTTGGGCATGCACTCTGAAAAGAGAGATGTGAAATTTATGTACATTTCAAAACGTTAATAAAGAAAGCATATGAGTTGTAGTCATTACATGATGACTATTAGAATAACAAAATATTACAATATCAACTACGATCAATTAGGATCAATCAATGATTATAATGCACAATTTTGAGAGATATATAGAATTAGAATCAAGGGAAATATTACTTCTAACAATAACAATTGTTCATCCATTACAAAAGGCTCGGTCTGAAGTATAATTACTCAATCCATTTGTGAGACTAAGGCTTGAAATTTATGAGCTCGTCGCCAAAACTATACTACATTTGTAGGGATCGGCACGAGAAGGGGCGAGGCCATGGATTAAAGATAATCCAAAGGCAGGTGGTTAGCTTGAGCTACCCAGTCCCAAAAGATAACCGGGCAAATGTGGGCAAAGGTCTTACTTGGGAAAGTTCAGCTTGCCAATCTTGGGTCCAGTCCTAATTGAGCCACGAATTCCTTTGTAAATTTTATGATATCGGCAGGCTCAGGCAACACGTTAAGCTTGATTCGAGCCCGATGATCACCTCTACCGAGTACTACTGTGCTTGTGCTTGCCATGTGGAGGTACAAGTATCAGCACGACCGAAATATTCCACTGAACTAGTTGCGCCCTTTCTTGCGTGTTAGCTGGGTCGCATAAGTGCAACAGATCAGAGGTGGCATAACCACGTTAGACAGGCAATCGTGAAAATTAACCGCTAAAGTAGCAAGAGTCATAGGCACATGAATAATAAAAACAGAAGGAGTTATCGAGGTTCGCACTCATACCATACATTCCGAGGACATATTCGACAAACCATATGCCTTAAACCTTCAGTATTTGAGGAAACGTGTGGGTGTTATGACGTTGCAAGTAAATCGGAGTACGACAAGAGATGTGGAGTGATGATCTTTAAGCGTTTCTGAGCCACACGGCAAGGCTGTCGCGGAAGCATAATGCCATTGTTGTTCTGTTGTGGCGAGGGAAGAGAACGCACACAAAACATCTCTGCAACGTTATAAACGATCTGGTTTTGTATCCTTAATTCAAGATGTTCGTTGTCTTTATTTTCGTAGCCACTTATTTTCAGCCACGAAGATAGCTAGAAGTTCGCGATATCAAGCAACGCATAAAATCAAAAGACCGATCTTATTGAATCCTACCCTTCATATGTCGGATCCGTCCCTATCCACCTGCAATCCTTGAAATAAACGGGCGAAATCCGAGGTCCAGAAAATCGGTCTGTCTTGGACCACATGATGTAGGGTCGGGCCGCGTCATGTCTGCCTGTTGTTTTTGTCAAAACTAATGCACGTACATCTCGAAAAAGCTTAGGAAAATAGGGAGCAGCTAGCATGACCATCCTTAGCAAAGTGACTGTCCATCGGAGGGCAGCCACAAACATGTTTTGAGGAGATCACTAGACTTTCTCTAACTGGTTTCAATTTTTGACTGTATGTTTACTTTTATTTTTTATTTTTTACTTATATGTTTCCTTATTACAAGCTCAAATTAAGAGACAAAATCATACGTGAGTTCAAAAAATCAATATTCTTAAATATGAAGAAATAAAAAATAAATTAGATACCAAATATAAATAAATACAAGTAGAAAAATATTATTACTTACTAAAAAGAAAACATTAATGCCACTATATAGATCTATTAAATTTAAAAGATGGAAAAAAAATTCATATTCTTTGGTATCATGACACTTTCATCACTAGCGTCTTCAGTTATATTGTTGATCTTGTCTTCATCAACATCATTATTTTCATTACTGAAGTTACTTTCAATACGAACTCCATCCATTTTAACAAGATTAAAAGAAATGATCAGGCATTATATGTCTAAAATATATAGATACAAATTAAAATTCGACGACAATGAATACCTCTTACTTTCTTGTAATCAAAGAAGCGAGAGATTAATGAATCTTTCTCCACAGTTATGATTTATTCGATTACAAAATCCTAGAATAATTAGAAGTTCAAAATATTCAAGATAATTACATTTCTATTTTTTTCCTAAGTTATCAAGTTTTTTTTTTTTTTTTAATTTGGGAACAATATCCACCTAATCTTTTTCTTATATTTGGAGGATAATATCCACTATATTAAAAGTTGTAACTAAGTTCTTCATATATTTCTTATTGTTTGAATATTATCACTTTGATTTGTTATTTTAAATAAGTCAAGAAAATTTGCTTTATAAGTCTCCTTATGAATGATTCTAGACACTCGGAACCTTCTTTGAACATTTTCTCAACAGATGTGATGGTGATCTGCTTTGGAAAATGTATTTATATAATAAAAATGGGAAACCTTTTAACAAAATCTCCCATTTTGAAGATGGAAAATGTGTGGCTGAGGTTTGGCCATTCCTATTCAAAGCTAACGGCATAGTTATCACAGCATTTTCCAGGAGAATATGGGTCCATGCATGGGCTACAGTACCGCATATATGGACTCTGGACTAACGTCCCAAGCCACTCGGTTTTGGTTATTTCTAGTACATAAGACGGGTTTACATCAACTTCAAAGACGACTTAACTGTCTATGCGTGAATCCGACCACTACGCTCGCCCACGTAATCTGCACAGCGCTGTATGGATGGCCCTCCGATGCTCAAGTCAATGCATGTACGTAGGAGAGAGGGAAAGATAACAGAGCTTGAATGGGCTTGGACCGACCTTGAATCGGCCCAACCCTGCCAGTTCTAGTCCAATTCCTAGGGAGACTGAGTCGGTCATTCATCCGAAGATCTTTGGACCAACACTATGCAAATTGGTTCTTGATCTGTAAGTTTAGGGTCGGTCCAACCTGAACCAATCCTAAATATATGTATATTTATATATAATACAGTTTAGGGAGTTTAGGGGTTGGTCCTCTAGTACTCTTGTTCTCCTTTCTTATTTATCCTTTGCTTTTTTCTTTATCCTCTTCAATTTTTACTTGAAAGAAACAACTTTTCGCTCATGAGCAACCTCCCCTTGCCTATCGTGTGACGCTCACCCCGCTAAGTGCTCGCCCTGCTCGCCGCTCAACACTCGTGCCACTCTCCTCTCTTCGCTAGCCTCGCTTGTCACCAAGTAAATTAGAAGGAAACAAAGCCCTGATTAGGAAAATCTTTCCTCATGAGCAACGCTCACTGTTTGCCGTTCGCCTCGTGGCTTGCCTTTGTTCGCTCACCTAGCTCAATCGGGTCGGTCCATGATCCCAAAAATTAGGGACCACTAATATGCAAGTTGGTTCTTAGATTAGGTGTTGAATCGGCCTAACCCGAACTATGATCACCTCTAGCTTGAGTGGCTGTAGGCACACAAAGGGCCTAAAACACTAATTGGGCCTTAACCTAGGCCTAGAGGTTTGAAGCCCATCATATTGTCACTTACTTTTAGAAACGAAGTAATCTTACGTTTTTACAACAATTTAGACTTGTAAAAAAGATGTCAACTTACACCTAAGGAGTCTCAATTCAATCTTATTAATAACCACGAGGGTTGGCTTTCCTCATCAAGGTCTATCATGTGATCTCGAATTCCCAAGGGAGACCATCTTCGGACTGCCATGCGTCGGTCGAGAAGAACTTCAAGTCAATGAATCCCGTGTCATCCCTGCCGCTGAAGTCGCGCTCCTTGAGGGTGAAAATCCTCCTGGTGGCAGGTCTACTACCATTAGAGTCTAAGCTAGGAGTGACAAGATGCTCGAGGGTCAACTTGTTCTCCTTCCTCTCGCCACCGTTGAAGCCGCTCTTCCTAGGCTCGGCCTCGCTGAACCCGCTCCTCCTTGGCCCCACCTCGCTGAAGCAGCTCCTCCTGATTGTCTCCGACTTGCTGAACCTACTTCGCCTGAACTCCGCCTCGTTGAAGCAACTATTCCTCTTGGGATAAAAAAGGAGACTGCCATCGACGATAGAGGTCCTAGCCCCTGAAATTGTCCAGTGATCGCCCCCATCCTCTGAGCCTTAACAGTTCTTACCTCCCCTGAAGCTGCCCAGGGATCTCAATCTGGACATGCTCGATTGGCGATCCATGGCCCACATCTCGCTCTTCGCATCTGAAAGAATATAGTGGAAAAATGAATTTTTGTATATTTCAGCGTGTGTAATACTGATGATAAGAGCCTATTTATAGGCTGTTCTAGACAACTATTTAAAATAATAAAATATTACAATATCAAAAATCAAATCAATTATAATCAATCAGAAAGATAAATATCTCTAACATCCCCCCTCAAACACAAGGTGAGATAGAAGAGGTCAACTAGAGTTTGGAGAAAAGATCTTTAAAATGCCCAGGTGGATGTGCCTTTGTGAAAACAGCAGCCGTTTGATCAATTGAGGAGGTGGGAACAAGACGAATATCGGCCACGAAGCACATGAGAGCGTATGAAATGACAGTCTATTTCAATATGTTTGATACACTCATGAAAAACATCATTATGAGCTATTTGGATGGCACTTCAGTTATCACAATGAATGACCGTTCCATCATTATGACGAACTCCCATGTCTTCTAATAACCACCGCAACCATAATAATTCTGAAGTTGTATCAGCAAGGGCATGATATTCCGCTTCCATACTCGATCGAGCGATAGTAGTCTGTTTCTTACTCTGCCAGGAAATAAGGGACTTCACTAGGAAAAAGCAATAGCCTGTAGTAGAGTGACGATCAAGAGGATCACCAGCCCAATCAGCATCGAAATAAGCTGTTAACTCTAAGGATGAGTTAGCAGAAAAGTGGAGACCATGAAATAAGGTACCCTTGATGTAGCAAAGAATCCGAAGAACAGCAGTATAGTGAGTCGTCCACGGCACAGTCATGAATTGACTCATGATGTGAACAGCATAAGCGATGTCAAGGGCGGGTAACCGTGAGATAAACCAAACAGCCAACTAACTATTGATAAAGTGTAGGGTTTGGAAGAGGAGTCCCATCTTTTTCATCAAATTTGACATTATTCTCAATGGGAGTGGTAGCGGTCTTGTTATCAGTAAGTCCAGCTCGAGAAAGAAGATCAGTGGCATATTTCGCTTGAGAAAGATAATAGCCAGAAGAATCTGAAGCAACCTTCAATCTTAGAAAATAACTGAGCCGTCCAAGATCTTTCATTTCAAACTGTTGACTCAAATACAACTGTAGTTTTGTAATGCCTTTGTGATCATCGCCAGTAATAACCATGTCATCCACATGTAACGGTAGCAAAATACTCCCACGAGATGTTCGTTGAACAAATAGAGTGTTATCATAGGGACTGTATGCAAATCCAAGGCGTTCCATAGTAGAACTAAACTTGGAATACCATGCATGAGGAGCCCGTTTTAGTCCATATAATGCTCGACGTAGATGACACACTTTACCAAAAATATGAGTATATCCAGGAGGTGACTCCATATATACTTCTTCAATGAGATCTCCATTAAGGAATGCATTTTTGACATCCATTTGAAATAGAGGCCATCGCTTAATAGCAGCAGCAACAAGGAGGCTACGAACAGAAGTAAAACATGCAACTGGAGCAAACGTCTCATCATGATCAATGCCATACTCCTAGGTAAAGCCTTTCGCTACTAGTCGAGCTTTATAGCGTTCCACTGTACCATCTGCCTTAGTTTTGATTTTGTACACCCATTTACAACCTATAATTGACTTGTCAAGAGGCAAATCAACCAAATCCCAAGTATGAGAATGTTCTAATTCTTGCAACTCATTCGCCATTACTTGCTGCTAAAAAGGATTAGTATGAGCTTCTTTATATGTGCGAGGCTCATGAAAAGAGGCAATTGTGGAATAACAGTGAAAATCACGAAACCAAATAGAAGGTTGACTTACACGAGTGGAGCGACAAACATAAGAAGAAGGAACTTCCAAAGGTGGATCCGCAGATGGCACAGACATATCAGGAGCTGCTGAAATGGGATTTCCAGAGATACCTGCATCAAGATTTGGAGAGGGCAATTCTAAAGAGGAGATGTAGGAGTGTCATCTTCAGGGAACAGTTCGACAGAAGGATTTGTGAAGAGACGAACATTTGGAACAATGGGAGAAGATGCAAAAGAATGTAAAGATGAGAACATTTTATGTTCCCAGAAGGTAACATGACGAGATACACAAAGTCAATTGGAGATAGGGTCCCAGCATCTATACCATTTATGCTCAATGCCGTATCCAAGGAAACAACATAGACAAGCACGAGGTTCTAACTTCGTGCATTCATTTGGAAGAAGATGCACAAAACATGCACTACCAAAAACTCGAAGTAGACTGTAATTAGGAATACTGTCATACAAGCGCTCGTATGGAGAAATGTTACCTATAATAGGTGACAAAATATGATTTATAGTGTAGACAGCAGTATAACAAGCCTCCCCCCAAAATTGTTCTGGACAAGATGTTGAGATTAGAAGAGTGCATATGATATCTAAGATATGTCTGTGTTTACGCTCTGCTCGACCATTTTGAAGTTCCTGGACAAGAACAATGAATAATAGTATCGTTCTGAGAAAAATTTTAGGAAACTCTCTGTCCTTATATTCCATGGCATTATCAATACGAAAAACCTTTATATCTAGAAAATTGTGTTTTGATCATGGCAACAAAATTACCATAGATATGGGCAAGTTCAAATCGATTTTTCATGAGATAAAGCTAGGTATAACGTGAATAGTCATCAACAAAAATCACAAAATAACGAGAGCCTCCCATAGTGGGAGTAGGAGATGGTCCCCAAATATCCGAATGAATTAGATCAAAGGGAGCATAAGAGACAGATTCACTAATATTGAATGGTAAAGCATGATGTTTTCCTAACTTACAAGGTAGACAATCAAAGGTTTTATTATCAACGGAACCTAGATGACCACTTGAAAGCAAATGACTTAAACGAGAAAAAGAAAGATGACCTAAATGAGAATGCCAAGTTTCAGATGAAATTGTGGCAGCACAACCAATGAAGGAGTCGGGAAGCTTTAAGGAAACAAGCTCAAACAACCGTCACACTTTACGACATGTCCCAATTGTCTATCCCGTCCATGGATCCTACACACGACAACCATTCGATGGGAAATGAATGTCAAAACCAAGCTCACATAGCTGACCCACAGATATCAAGTTTAAAGAGGGTTTGGGAACCATAAAAGTATCGGGTAAGGACAAGGTGGGCGTTGAAACGTTCCTTGTATGACTAACTATCATCTGAGAGTTCTCAGCTGTGTGAATAATAGGTGTTTGTGAATTATATGATTTTGACTTAAATAAATTGGAATGAGAAGTCATGTGATTACAACACGCAGAATCAAAGAACCATGAATTAGAAGTACCTGGAGTGACCGACAGAGCAAAAGGACTAGAAGTACTAGTTTCTTGAAGAATGGAACGAATTGTGGATCAAAATCATCTAAAGATAGTGTGACAGACAAACTGTTAGAAGAATCCTCTATGACAGAAGCAGCAGTGGATGGGCGGTGTGCAGCCAAACCTCTAAAACGAGATCAGTTGTTTGTTCCTATAGGTTGCTTGGATTGTAATTGATAACAGTTTGATGCACGATGACCAGGTCGGCGATAGCGTGTACAATAAGGTTTGCGCCATGAGGATGAGCCAGAAGTGGCAAGCATTGCATCTGTAGGAGTGGAAACCAGTAGAGTAGCACGTTGTGCCTTTAAAGTCGCAAGGCAAGTTTCCTCAGTTAATAGCTCTGAAACAACTACCTCAAGATGAGGTAAAGGATCCCGATGCAAAAGTGAGGCTCGCACAGGTTCATACTCATCATTTAGAGCCATCAGAAATTGCATAACTCACATACGATCACGATATTCAACAAACTTACGAGTATCAATAGTCGAATCCCAAGTTGGTTCAAATAAAGCGAGCTGGTCCCATATAGCATGCATTGAAGAAAGAAAGTCATTAATAGACCAACCTGTCTCCTAACACATGCGATGTAAGTTCCCTAACAATTGATATTGATGAGCAACGTCTAATATGGAATAACGACCGACAAGAAGATCCCAGGCTTCCTTCATTGTATTTAGATGACCGAATTGAAGTTTGATAGATGGAATCGAAGTATTTCGAAACCACATGAGTATCTGGTGATTCTTGCTCTCCCACTCCTCCAATCGTTCAGCAAATGTGTGACATCCCGAATTTCCAATTATATTTTCAATAAATTGAAATGGGCATTTCATCTGCACGCATATAGTTCTTTTTCCCGAACCGATCACTCATGGGATAACTAGTCTACATCGGGTGAAGCCATTAATAAATTCTAATGCATCGGACTCGAGAATTTGACTAGGAAACGACCTTTCGACCGAGTTGATCTCGCAAGGGTCATTAAGGCACGATTAAAGATCGATTAGAGACCTGGAGATAGGTCGACTCGATAGAGGCATGTGATCGAGTGTGGGTGATTCCACCCGATCGCACAATTCTTGTCGACCCAAGACCGGGCCCGCTTTTCGTCGTTTGGGTACCCCGTGTCCGTGTTTGAAACCTTGAGATTATCCCGACAACCGAGAGTCGCCAATGTGTCAAAGATGTACATTGTGGCTTGAATTGATCAACCACAGGTCATGCATAAAAATTTCTAAAAGCTACCCGGTAGATTATGACGCGCTAATATCGTGACGAGTGAAATTAACCGTGAAATTGAGATCGAATTTAGAAATGGAAGTCATGGTATGTCACAAATCATTTAGGAGCATTGATTCATCTTCGAAGGATTTTTCATGCAAACCGAGTTTTTCGGCAAAATAATTAAAGTATGGTTAATTTGGCTCAAGAAATTAGTAGGCCGCTTTTGGTCGTCTTTTGGGATCTAAGTTAATTCTATGCCAAGTGATTATGTGAATTTAAGTGTGATAACATTGGATTAATTTTATGAACTTGATTCGGTTGATTAGGAGATAATTGAAGAATTTGAGTTCTACAAGAATTAAATGCTCCTCGCGGAAAATGAAAGTGAACCTATTAGAAGATGTTGTGGGAGAAATTGAGATAGTGGGGTATGACATCACTTGATGATGTCATGGTGGGCCATTTTGTGGAATTAAAGAAAGAGAAAAAGAAAAGAAATGGTCCCCTCTTCCCTCTCTCTCCTCCCTCTCCCTACCGTGCGTGGTTTTGCTTCTCTCCATCTTCTTCTTGTTCAAAAACCCAGCAGCTGAGAAGAAACCAGCAGCCATGGCCGTCGCACACCACCAACCGGAGCTTCGCCGTTCGTCCGCCGCCGCCGCCACGCCGCCCGACCGTGCGCGCGCCGCCCGCGCCTAACCACCGCTCGACGCCGCCCTCATCCGCGCACCAGCCCATGTTCCAGCAGCTATTCAGATCTGGTGGAGCTCAACCGGAGCTCGTCCCCGCCGCCGTGAGCCGCCGTCGACCTTCCCACTAGCCCGTCCAAGCCCCGCCGGTCTTCTCCGCCCATTTCCGACCCAAACCGGCGCCGGATCTACCATTTTTCAGCCATGGACAGCAGCTGCAGAAAATGGGTATGGCAGCCCGGTCTTGGCCCTTTTTGGCCGCCTTCCCGGCCTCGGTTGCTCGGCCTGCCTTGAGGAAAGTTGATCCTCGCGTCGGCCCCGTCGTTTTGGCGCGCTCGGCTCGCTAATCCAGTGAATTTAACTCACTAAATCTTGATTAGAGAGTTAATGATATCCTAAGTGTCTTAGCCTAAGTTAATTATGTTTAGGTGGTTAGTTTAGTTTATTTAAGTGTGATTTGGATTAAGAGATTTAATTAGTTTTAAGTATGTTTAGTTTAAAGTTAAGTAGGTTTATTTAAAATAAGCCTTGATGTGACATAAATGGTTTTATTTGTGATTTATTTTAATGTTTCGAAATTTTGGAAAATGGAATAATTTATTATTTTCGAAATTCATTAAAATATTATTATTATTTAAAAAAAAAAAAAACTCGAAAAATATTTTTGACCCCAATTCTTAGAATTTCGTGCTGATCGTCGCTGTGCAATTAGAATTTGAATTTGATGAATGGATGTGGAAATTGTGGCGTTGATTATTAAAAAAAAAAAAAAAAAAAAAAACTCGAAAATTTTTTTGACCTCATTCTTAGAATTTCATGCTGATCGTTGCGCGCATTTAAAATTTGAATTTAATGAATGGATGTGGCAAATTGAGTGTTGATTGTGATAAATAGGGTTTTAGCCATAAAAACCCAAGTGTTGGATTTTGATATAGAAATTTGATTGTTATGGTTACTATTGAAATTGAAGTATGTGAATGAAATGCGGAGTGTCACGGAAGTCAATAATGGTTTGTCGTGTCTTTGGTTGGTA